>PVJH01003290.1:0-145729 GCA_004026705.1 Nesogale talazaci
TCCTATGAGAATACTCAGAAGGTGTCTTCTTAAACAACAAACCTATTTTTAGTGGTGGAGCCGCTCTTAGTAGCTGTGTCTGCATGAGACTGATAACCAATCGCCATCTTTGGAGGCAGTCCTAACCTTTCCTTGTATACCCTCCCTATATGTGTAACAGCATCTCTGTTTTCACATTCAGTAGTCCATATTGCTATCTTATCACCTTTAGCTCTAACATTAACAACAGCCCCACATACATCATCACTGTAGTCATCAAAAGATTCTCCAATAAGGCACAGCAGTGTCTCTAGCCAAAAGCGATCGAGGTCACTTCGTCTCTGCTGTTTGTTCAATGTAATTAGCCACCGTCCTCCTCGTTTGTTTTTCTCATCTTCCCACATGGGCTCAATCCCATCCTTAAAAAGTGAGTAGTCACAGCCAGGCATTAAATTACTAGACAACTGGATATGGTTGTACAGAGCCCAAAAATCCTCAACAGTATCAAACTTAGAGATGAGCCGAAGGTTTGCTTGCCAAGTTTTGCTTTTATCATTTTTAAAAAACCAGAGTGCCCATTTTCATAGCTCCACGATTAATGCTTGAATCCTGTTCTGTAGTGGATGTTTAATATAGTGTTCTGGATTAGCAATCTCCTGATTAGATTCTGTTTTCTCTTCTTCTGTAGGTAGGGGATTAGGAGTAGGAGTGGTTTCCGGTTCCACAGTCGCCATCTTAGATCGCTCTCCTGTACTTTTAAGACAGATTTGTTTGTTATTCTGGAAGTCCATGGTACTTTCAATATTCTTTGCCTACACTATAATTCAAATGCTTCCATTTTTTAGTTCTTCTTTATTCAGTGTTCAACTCTATCATGCGTATGAGGCCAGTGAATATACCAATGCATGGATCAGAAGCACCTTAGTCTTTAAAGTGACATCTTCGCTATCCAATACTCTTTTCGGGGTGGGAAGCATCACTGCCCTCTGGTGGGAGTAGGAGGCCCAGCCCTCCAATACTTTAAAGAGGTCTTTTGCAGTAGATCGGCTCAATGCAATATGTTGTTTAAATTTTGAAGCATTGATTGTGGATCCAAGCAAAATGAAATCCTTAACAATTTTAATCTTTTCTCCATTTATCATTTAAGTCTGTTTGCTATACTGGTGAGGAAATGGGGTGTCTTTACATTAAGTTATAGTTCATAGTTTCCACCAGCAAGTCCTTCCTGAGCCTATTTCTGGTTGTTAATAAGCTTCCCTCCAGTCTTGTTACTGAGTAGCTCTTCTTCGAGCCCAACTTCTCAAGATTCAATACTCTGCATACATATTGATTGTTCTAATATTAATAACCAATGATTTCTATATTCTGTTTTGGTTATTTGCTTTGTAATGGGGATAAGTATGGAACTTGTCAAGATTGGCCAAATACCTGTTTTCCAGATTTCTTGGCATGGGCTATGGGCAGGTAAGTGCTTCTGCTGCGTCATCAGCTTGTTGAAGCATTTCAAGTGGTATCCAGTTGATTTGTTTATTACTCTTTTTATAAGTATCGTACTCTTTTTTAAGGGTGTTGATTGTGGATCCAAGTAAAATAAAATGATTTTGAAAACTTTGATCTTTTCCATTTATCACCATAATGGTCTATTGGTTCAGTTGTGGATTTTTATTTATGTTTTAGTGTAATCCAGACAGTGTTATAATTTGTGAGCTTCATCATTAAGTACGTCAAATCCTCTTCACATTTAACAGGCAAAGTTATATTATTTGCTTATCAGAAATGGTTATGAGTTTTCTAACCTGATGCCAAGTTTTCCTTCAAATCTCCCATCCTAATCAGTCATATTAATTTTGACTTACCGGTATTATATGCAAATCACAGTGAAATTTTTGTAGCATTTGGTTGTTATTAGGTGCGGTCAAGTTGGTTTCAACTCAGCAATCCTATGTGTGTACAATGGAGCAAAGCCCTACCAGTGCTGAAGCAGCCTCACAGCTGTGCTGTTCGGACTCAGTGTTGCCACCATCATGCCAAGGGTTTTCCTCGTTTTCACCGTCCTTCTACTTTATTAAGCATGATATCCTTTTCCAGGCACTGGTGTCTTCTGGTAACATGTCCAAAGTACATGTAAACTTGAACTAGCTAACTCTAAAATTTGCTTTAGAAGAACAATGGGTAAATAAGAACCATTGTAATTTTAGATAAAAACAAAGTAGAAGAACTTAATCTTAAATAGAAATTTGTGGTAATTGGGCAACACAAAGTTGTCACTAGAATATACAAACTAATAAAACTGCATAAGTACAGAATTACACTAAATGGAAGCTTCATATATAACAAATAGCATTTAAGATCAGGATGAAAGGCTAGATAATTTGTGCTATAACAGTTTATGATAAATATTAGATAACTATAGTAGACCTGCCTATTTGTTGAACTGTAGGGGCTTGTTTATTTTGATATCGGAAGAAGTGCAACTGATATTTCAAATAGCAGAATAGCAGCAAGGTCACTTGTGGACAAGTTTCAGAGACCTTCCATATTAAGTAGACTATAAAAAAGATATAGACAGTTCATCTCTAAGGGATTAGCCATTAAAAACTTTATAAAAAAACGGGACATTGTCTCACATAGTAACCAGAATATGGACAATATATGTCTGCAATAAAAAGTTAATATAACTATATTCAAATTTATGCACCTGCCACCATAGCTGAATATGAAGACTTTGAAGGATTCTGCCAAGCTCTTCAGTTTGAAATTGATCAATCATATAATCAAGATTGGTGATTAGAATATGAAATTTGGAGACACAAAGTATCGGAAGTTGGGAAATAATGACCTTGGTGATGAAAAGGAAGGTAGAAATTTTATGGTAGGATTTTGCAAGACTAGAGAATGTGAGGGAAGTACCCCAAACAGTAACAATTGTTAAATTGGCAAATTATCTTGAAATTCATCTACATAGATTGACATCTCAATCAAAACCCATCTGTGCTTTTGTAAATATCATCAAACTAATTCTTGAAGTTAATGGAAACTCTAAAGTAGAAAAAATATATATATTTTACAAAAGAGTTAAGATTAATTTCATTTCTTGAGATATCTGATTTCAGGACCTAAAGTAAAGCTATCGAAATGAAAACATTTGGTATAGATGAAAGGGCACATACAAAGGATCTGAGGAGAATAAAATATCCAGAAAGAGATTTCTATAATTTTGTATAACTTATTTTTGACAAGACAATTCAGAAAAAAAGAATAGTCTTTAAATAAATGGCATTATATAAAATCTCTATCTGAGACATTATACAAAAATTAACTCAAAATGGAACTTAAATGTAAACATTTAAATTATAAAGCTTGTAGAAGAAAATTGTAGGAGAAAAGGTTTATGGCTTTGCATTTTCAGATATGACAACCCATAAAAGAAAAAGTTATAAATTTAATTTCAATTTCAGTTAAAATATTTTGCTTTTCAGATAGAATGTCAAATGGAAAGAAAAACAACCGGGTGGCAGAAAATATTTGTAAATCATTTGTTTCTCAGAGGCTTCAAAGTTGAACATTAAAAATTAATCCTCCAAATGAATAGCAGTTACTCTTTTTTTTAATGAAAACATTTTTTAATGAAGTGTTCAATTTATATGAGACTGACTTGTGGGGGAGGCATTGGAAGGGAGCTGGGGTTAGATGGGGACTCCATGCATGGTTCATCGTAGCCGTCAGAAGAAAGCATACAACCAGAGCCCAGGACCACCTTACTGGGTCTGCTCTCCCTGGATGCCCCGCTTCTGCTCATTCTGACGGCCCCTCCTCAACCACTGTCAGCCCTCCTGTAGCCTTATCTTTTTACTGGGTCCTTTGCGGGACAGAGCACCAGAGTCCTGCTCATTTCTACTGCTGTACTGTGGAACCAGGGACGCTTGAGTTAAATGTGCCCCACCTCCGCTTCCCCCATTTTGACCCCACTGCCTGTCATAAAATCAATTTCACCACCAGAAGGAACCTGTGAAGTTGACTGGCCTGTGTTAGTCCAGGTTGTCTGAGAAATTCATAGACACTCATGTGCATAAGAAAGTGCTTTCTATACAAGAGCAATTGAACATTGAGAAAACATCCCAGCCCAGTCCAGATCAAGTCAATAAGGCCTATATTAGCCCATATGACCAATACCAATCTATAAAGTCCTCTTCAGACTCAGGCAACACCTGCAGTGACTCCAAATGCAGGGAGATCACAGGTCAGTGGGTAGAAAATCTTGTGGATCCAGTGGTAGTGGAAGCAGCTCAGCACTGGCTCCCTTCAGCTCCAGGGCTCTAGTGTAGCTCCAGGTGGCTTCTCAACAGGTATGCCTCACAGGGAGTGTATCTGCATCCCATCCTCAGCAATCTTTTTATCTCCAAATTCCCTCCAAATAGGTCATCAGGTTGTGAGCTGATTGACAGGCTGAACGCCACCCCTTCCCTCTTAGCAGTCTCAAGTTGACACGGACCACATAGCCACCACATGGCCCAAACCCCTTATTGTATAGGAAACTCGGGCCCTGAAAGGTTCTGTACTGTATCAAAATCACCAGTGTAGGACTTTTATGGATCATGTCCCTCTTCCTGCTGGCTCCTCTGCTTTCTGTCTCCGGTGAAAAGCTAGTGAGTTCTGGAGGGAGGCAGCCTGTGTACCTGTCCCAGCTCTGTCTCTCTCCAGCAGTGTCTCCGGGGCAAGTTATTTAAGTTCTCCAGCATCTCTGTTTCTTCATGAATATCTATCTCTATCTGTAATTTGCTTCTGTTTCATTTTTTTCTTTTTAAATCTTTTTATATATATATTTTTAATTAGGGCTCATACAACTCTTCTGATCAATACATACATCAATTGTATGCAGACCACATTTGCACATTTGTTGCCATCATCATTCTCGAAACACCCTCCTCCTACCTAGGGCCCTGGTATCAGCTACCCAAATTTCAGGGACAAACATTAAATTACTGGGAGCGGAACAATTATAATAGAAAAAATGAAAACATTGTCACAGTGGAAGAATGCACCCATATCACTGAATGTTATGTGTACAAATAGTTTAATAGGGAATTTTTTACTGTGTACATACTTTTAGCAAAATTATAACACAATATTAAAGTAGTAATATATAGGGCACAAGGTGTGATTTTAAATAGGTCAGGGTTATAACTCCAAGGGGGTCAGAGGCAGTGTGTGTGATTTTTCAAGACCTAGATTTATCTGGGTGAGTGGTGAGAATCTTCTGGGAATATAAAAGCAATATTTATAGTTCACTCTGGTATGCAGAATTCTAGGACAATGACCCATACCTCTTTTTAATCATCTCTAGTGAAGTATATGTTGAAGTTAATATTAACAAATAATGATTATCCTCAGTGAGTGTGACCTAACCTAGGGGCTAATTGAGGAGTCTTGAAACAGAGCTCTTGCTCACAAAAGAGATTCAAAGTGTAAGAGGATTCCACGTAAGGGAGGTTGTCTTGCTGAGTTTAAAGATAGAGGGACCACATAGCAAGGAATGCAGGCAATACAGGGAAGACAGTCTGACTGAGAGCTGAACAAACTAGGAAGAAAAGCCTGTTTTTTTAATTTGGAAACATCAATTAACAAAACCCTTATGGCTCACAATCCCATTGTCAAGGTGGAGTGAATTAAATGGCTATATACAGTAACTAAGTCTGGACAGAAAACATAGCCAAACTATTCTATAATTAACTAATAAATGGGTGTTTTCTTTTTTGTTTAGAAAAACAAAAATACAATGAATGAAGCCTATTTAATAATGGATTTGAATACAGACTCTACTGAAGATTTAATCATTACAAAAACAAAACTACAGATGGAATGATATTTTTTGTTGCTGTTAGGTCAGCTCTACTGCATGGTGACTGCATGTGCAACAGAACAAAATGTTGATATGCTTGATCTCATTTATTGGGACCACTGTATTTTGTGTACTCTCAACCCAGACATTTCTTCTGCTAGCACTTTATTGGACAGTATTCTGTTGTAATTATAACTTTTTAGTTGAATGTCACCAGAATTATTATAAGCTAAAGAAATGACAATACTAGGTGCTGGAGATGATGCAAAGGAACTGAAACTTTGATAGGTCTTGATGAGAATGTAAATGGTAGCACCACTCTGGAAAACAGCTTAATAGTCACCAACAGCTGCATATGAATATTTATTATTAGTATATTTTTAAATTTTCTCCTGTGTAACCTGCTTCAGTGCTAGCAGCCTACAGTAGGGCTAGGAGGCAAGGCAATTGAATTGTTCAGGGCTATGAGAGACCCACAGAGCTGAACCTGTCATAAATCCAAGCCTAACCTTGTACGTGAATATTTATAGCCACTTTATCCATAACAACCAAAAGGTAGAAGCCATTTAAAAGATATACTGTAGTCATTCAAGGGAATCTGTTCAACAATGAGAAACAAAGAACTATTGATACATGCAGTAATAAAATTTCAAGTGAATTTGCTTAAGTGAAAAAATTCAGACTGAAAATACTATGTCTGATATAACGATATGAAGTTCCGTTAGAGTAATATGATTTGACTTATCATTGGGGTTTAGGATTGAGATTGGAAGTGGATTTGGACTTCACAAGATAATTTGGGAGGAGGGTGTGATTGAACTATATTTTAATAGTGGTTGTCACATTAGTATGCATCTATCAAAGAATTTTATGCTGTGTAAATTCAACTTATACAAAAAAGTAAAATTGACAGCCAAAGCATCAATTTCAGGAGTTGAAAATACAGCATAGAATTTTGTTATTTTATAATAAATCATTTTACTGAGGTTTTTTACAACTCTTATCACTATCCACCCTTCCATCCATCCATGTATCAAGCACATATTCGTACATTTGTTGCCATCATTTTCAAAACAGTTTCTAATTGAGCCTTGGAATCTGCTCCTCTTTATCCCTCTTCCCCCATCCTCCCTCCCTCATGACCCCTTGATCAATTATAAATTATAATTTTCATATCTTACACCATCCACTGTCCCCCTTCACCCACATTTCTGTTGTTTGTCCCCAACGGGGAGTGGGGAGTAGGGGGGTATATGTTAATCACTGTGATGAGTTCCCTTTATGGTAGTACTACTCCCAATACTGTTCCTTTACTGTCCCATTACTGTCCTGGATTCCATGTCACAAGAGATCTTGTTTGTATCATTGTACATGCCTTGGTTTAAGTGGATTTGTAAGGTAGAACTGGGGTCATGATAGTGGGGGTTGGTGAACCATTAAAGAACTAGAGAAATATTGTATGTTTCATCACTGCTATACTGCGCCTGGCTGGTTTGTCCCTTTCTTGTACCCAATTGTCTACAGATGGGCTTTGGGTCTCCACTCCGACCCCTTTGTTCGCATTGATATGATTTATTCATTTGGGTCTTTAGGTACTTGATCCCGTAGACATCTTGTGGTCACACAGGCTGGTGTGCTTCTTCCATGTGGGTTTTGTTGCTTCCTTGCTAGATGGGCACTTGTTTAACTTCAAGCCTTTAAGACTCCAGACACGATAGGCTTTCTTCACCAAATTTGCTTATGCACCCATTTTATCTTTAGTGATAGTGTGAAGTAAGCACACAAAATGCCAGATTCTTAAAACAAAATGTTCTTGCATTGATGGTGACTTGAATAGAGGCCCGGTATCCTTAATACTTATCATATGGGACTGCGGCCCACTGGGACAGAGGTTCAATTCCAGCAGTGGGACTGGCCCTCCTACTCCCACCACCAGAGAGCAGTGATGCCCCCCCCCAAAAAAAAAGTCTCTACTGATACTTATCATATGCATAGACCTATATCTTTATCATTATTTATTAGTATATTTGCATATGTACATACCTAAGTTAATACCTCTATAAATGTCTTTTGCCTTCAAGTTCTTTCCTCTATTTTATATTTCTTTTCTCCTGTCCCACTATCACATTCAACCTTAATTCATCTCTCAGTAATTTCCCTCAGCTACATTGCACTTGATCAAACCCCTCAGGTGTTCTACACCCTCCTTGCCATTGATTTTAGATGTCTTGCTATTCGTTTCTCCCTGGGTTTTTTGGCTTCCCTCCTCCATTTCCCTCACATCCCCTTCTTACCTGTCCCCCTAGAACTATTGGTCCCATTTTCTCCTTGAGATTGTTTATTTTACTAATATGGACATGAAAAAAGGGGGGAGGGGAGACCTCTAAATAGTTTCAGGTCTGTCTGCTGATCCTTATGAATATTTTCTGATCGATTCTGATGAGGGACAGCACGGAATTTGAGGGCTTTTTATCAGGCATTGTGGCAGTCATGTGCTTATGTTAATTTCACGATTGAGATGTAGGAGTGGAGTCTGGCCTGTTAATCTGGAGATAGCCATTGAGTAGCCAATGAGGCCTCTGTGTGAGCATGGCTTTCTCCTGAGAATTCTAAGATTTCTCACGATATTTACCTCGTGGAGATGAGAAGCTATCTCCTTAGTTGTTGGGAGTTAGTCTCAGAGACAAGGAATTACGACAAGGCAAAAAGGCCGTGTCTGAGCTGCTGCAGGAGCCGGAGGAGAAGCCATGGTCTTGCCCTGATGGAACCAGACCTCTGAAGCTGGAGAAGCCATGGGGAGACCCCTGCCAGCGCTGAGTTGCTTCTACCACCACTGGATGCTGTTGATGGCCCCTGAGCCCTGGGGGCGAGGAGCCATGGGGGGACCCCTGCTAGCTCCAGGACTCTGCACCCACTGGCCTGTGACTTCCTGAGTCAGAAGGAGACTTCATAGACTGGTATCAGGCATATGGGTTACTTTCAGACTTATGTCTTTGAACTGGACTGGGTTGGGATGCTTTCTCAATGTCCCATTCCTCTTGTATATAAACCTTTTCTTATATCCATATGCGTGTCTGTGAAATTTGTTCCTCTAGTCTACCCAGACTGACACAGGCATCTAACTGATACCTTGTCATATGCAGCTGACACAACCTTGTGTGCTGAAGGCCAGGAGGACTTGAAGCATTTGCTGATTAAGATCAAGCGCTGTAGCCCTCAGTATGGATTGCAACTCATTGTAAAGAAAAGCACTTTGGGGCTGAGCCCCGGTGGCGTAAGTGGTTGAGTGCGGGACTGTGGCCCGTGGGCTTGGCGGTTCAAATCCAGCAGCGGCTCTCAGGAGCAGCACTGGGTAGTGCCCACGACCACCAGAGGCAGTGGTGCCCCCACCCCCCAAAAAACAAAACAAAAACAAAAGCACTTTTAACAAGATTAGTACATGAAAGTTTAATAAAAAGACAAAAGATTGAAGTTGCCAAGAATTCCATTTTGCTTGAATCCATAATCATTGTGGAAACAGTAGTCAAATCATATGACATACTGCATTAAGCAAATCTGAATAAGAACTCTTTAAAAGTTCTAAAGAGTGGGCTGAGCCCCGGTGGCATAGGAGTTGTGTGCAGGACTGCGGCCCACTGGGATGGAGGTTAAATTCCAGCTCTACAGGAGCAAAGGCTGGGCCTCCTACTCTCATCACCAGAGGGCAGTGATGCCGTAAATAAATAAATAAAGTACTAAAGAGCAAGGACCTTGCGAAGTGAGGTGCACCTGACCTAAGCCATGATATTATCTCTGACCCTCCTTCCCCATCCATTTTAGAACAGTATTTTTCATTCTTATTTTTGTTTGTTTGATTTGATTTGATTTTGGGGGCATCACTGCCCTCTGGTGGTCGTGGGAGCTACCCAGCCTTGCTCCTGGAGAGCCACCGCAGGATTGGAACCGCCAAGCCCGTGGGCCATAGTCCCACACTCAACCATGAACTATGCCACCAGGGCTCAGCCCTATTTTTCATTCTTACAATCTTTATTAGTCCCCACTTTCCCCCCAATCTCCCCTGTCTTACCCCCAAGGAGTCATTACTCTAGTTATTGTATCTAAGCCAAAGTATTATCATTCCCCTTGAATACATGTGAAAGTTGGACATTGAAGAAGGAAGTGCACAGAAGCATCAGTGCATTTGAAATATAATTCTGTTGAAGAGCATTGGAAGTGCTATGGACATCTAAAAAGAACAAAAAAAAAAATCAGTCTTGGAAGAAGTATAGCCAGAGTGTTCCTTAGAAGCAAGGATAGTGAGATTTCTTCTCACATACTTTGGGCATGAGATTAGTAGAGATCAGTCCCTGGAGAGGGGCAGCAAAAAAAAAAAGGGGGTGGGGTGGTGGGGGGTGGGGAAGAAGCAGGCCAAAAAGAAAAATCTTCTTGTTGGTATATTGCTATCTCCTTAATCAAAGTTGACCCTTGTTTACCTCTATCCAATTAGGTCTTTGTCCCATACTTTCCCAACCCTGTTAATTGAATGTGAAAATCCTTTCTTGGCTTTGTATAATAGCATTCTTATGTGATATTTTCCCTTTTGTAATTGACTGACTTAGTTTCTCTCAACATAGATGCCCTGAGTTCATCCATAAAATGATGTGTTTAAAAAATCCATTCTTGGACTGAGCCCCGGTGGTGTAGTGATTGTGTGCGGGACTGTGGTCCACAGGGTTGGCGGTTCAAATCCAGCAACAGTTCTCTAGGAGCGAGACTGGGCCTCCTACTCCCACCAGGGGGCAGTGATGTCCACAAAAAAATCCATTCTTATTCTTTAGCAGAACATAATCCCTTGTGTATATGTATGCATTCTCCCACTGATGAACATTTTCTTTTATCTTCTTGCTGTTAAAAAATAGCACTGCAATGAACATGGGTGTGTATTTGTGTCAATGCTTACTACTCTGTGCTATGTATCAATTATATATAGCATGGGTCTCTTGTTACTTCTATTCCCAATTTTTTGAGGGAATGCCCTACTTTCTATAGTGGGTATACACTTTAAATTCCCACCAATAGTGTAGGAGGGTTCTGTTTGCATCCTCATGACTCTTTTTTTCTGGGGTGTGTGTGTGTGTGTGTGTGTGTGTGTGTGTGTGTGTGTTTAAATTTTGCTGGTAATGTTAGGATGAAGCAATAGCTCGTTGTTTTGATTTATCTCTCTCCAAATGACTTGTGTTTGTATATATTTGTTAGTTGTTTGAGTGTCTTTCAAAATCAAGTTATCTGCCCTTTTTATGTTGAAGTTTTGAGGTTTTCTATAAATTTTAAAGATTCAACCTTTTTGTCACTGCTAATTTTTAAAAACTTATTTTCATTAAAAGATCATTTTATTGGGGGCTCTTGCAACTCTTACAATTCATACATCAATTGTATTACACATATTTGTACCTATGTTGTCATCAGTATTTTCTAGACATTTACTTTCTTTTGAGCCCTTGGTATCAGCTCCTCTTTTTTATCTCCCTACCCCCCTACTCTCATGACATCTTCTAAATTATACATTATTATTTCCATGTTTTACATCAACTGCTGTCTCCTTTCCCCATGGTTTCTATTGTTTGTCCCCTGGAGGCGGTGTGTGGTTATGTGTCAATCACTGCAATCTATTCCCCCTTCCTCCCCTCTTCTCCCCACCATCTCTCTACACTTCTGGTGTCGCTATTCTCATTCCTGTTCCTGGATTCCTTGTGTCATGAGTTCTTATCGCTTCACTGTACCTGAGTACATGCTCAGTCTAACCCACAATGAAAGGCAGTACTGAGATCATGACAATGGGAGCAGAGGAAACCTTAAGGTACCAGAGGAATATTATGTATTCCATCGGTGCTTTACTGCACCCTGGTTTACTCATCCCTTCCATGTGACCCCTCTGTGAGGGGTTGTCCCTTTGTCTACATGTGGGCTTTGGGTCTCTGCTTCAACCCCCGTCATTCTTAACAATTTGGTTTGTTTGTTTTCTTGCTTGCTTTCTTGTTTGTTATGGGTCTTCTGATACCAGTTACCTGGTCTGGATTACATCTCATGATCATGCAGGCTGGTGTGCTTCATTCATACAGACTTCTTGCTTTTCTGCCAGGTGACTGCTTGTTTAACTTCAAGCCTTTAAGACCAAAGATGCTATATTTTGATAGCCAAGCACCATCAGCTTTCTTCACCACATTTGTTTATGCACCCATTTTTGTATTCAGTGATTATGTCAGGAGGGTGAGCATCACAGAATAGCAATTTGTTAGAGCAAAGCATTCTTGCATTGAGGGAAGGGTATGAGCAGAAGCCTCAATTCCATCCACTACCTTAGTGTATTGCCATATAAATATAGACCAATCACTCTATTTTTATGAAATAATGTATTAATATATATACATACTATGCTTATATCTCTATCCACAGCTTTGCTCCTTAGATCACTTCTCTGTTGCCTTTTACTTTCCTTTTGTCCCACTATCATGCTTGCCCTACTTCTCCCCCTTAGTAATACTTCTCAGATAGTTTGCTCATTCTCTAACAGCACCTCTATATCCTCCTTGTTATTGATTTTAATTCCCTAGTTGTCTATCTGTCTATGGTGTTGTTTGTTCACTGCTCCCTCCTCCTGCCTTTTCCTCCTCCTACTCTCTCCTGGACTGTTGGTCTGGTTGCTTTCTCCTTGAACTTGCTTTCCCTGCCTATTTATACAAGTAGGTAAACCAACAATAACATAGACTAACAAAAAGAAAACAAAAGATTGAAAGACAAAGAAGAAAAACAATTCCAGGTCTGTCCGCAGACCTTGATGACTATCTCCCCACTGGTCTTGGGGAAGTTCTGGAAGCTGCCCCTCCTAGCCCGAAGTCTATTTGGTGGGCTCTTTAGGGGCTTGGCTTTACTCTCATTGCTGATCTATTACATTCCCTTCTTGATTTGCCCCACTGCAGGGGTTCAGACCACACCATCTCCACACTGTGTAGCACTGGTATTGTCCTGTGTCACGGTACACTCCAGTAAGAGGACAACATATCTTGAACTGTTGTCAGCCCTACAACCCTCTCTGTCCTTTAGCAGCTCAGTGCAGAGGTGTGGTCCTCTCGGCTTGGTATGCTGATAATGGAATCTAGAGAATCTCACTTTTTCCTTCCTGGTTTGCTTCTATGTGGGCGTGGTATGGCAACCTTGGGCTCTGATTGGGGCCAACCAATTTTTTTTTTTTTTTTGTCTTTCAGTTCTTTTTAAAAATTCTTCTGGTGAGATATAGTGTCTGGGGTCTCAAAGGCTTGAAAGTAAACAAGCATCCATCTAGCTCAGGAACAACAAACCCCACATGGAAGAAGCGATGGAGGTTTCAAATCCAGCAGCAGCTCTACAAGAGCAAAGACAGGGCCTCCTACTCCCAACACCAGAGCGGTGTGATGCCCCCAAAAAACAAACCAAAAAAAGAGGGAGTACAGACTGGGGACCCTAAGCCCATCAATAGGTGGTGCGACATCCCCTTACAGAGGGGTTGCAGGGAGGAGATGAGCCAGTCAAGGTACAGTGTAGTAATAAAGAAATATGCAACTTTCCACCCACTGTCAAGATCCTAATTCTACCTGACAAATCCAGGTAAACCAGGGGATGTACACTGGAGTTGGAAACATGGGGAATTCAGCATAGATGATCCCTTCAGAACCAGTGGTGGGAGTGGTAATACCAGGAGAGTGGAGGGTTGGTGGAATAGAAAGGGAGAACCAATTTCAGGGTCTACATATAGCCTCCTCTCTGGGATGCAGACAATAGGGAAGTGAGTAAAGGGCACAGTCAACAGTGCACAATATGAAAAGGTAATAACAATTTGTAAATTGTTAAGGGTTCATGGGGGGTGGGTAGGGAGGGAGGGGAAGTACGAGGAACTGTTACTGGAGGCCTAAGTGGAGGGAGGGTGTTTTGAGAGTGGTGACAAGTGTGCAAATATGGTCTGCATACAATTTATGTATGTATTGATCGGGATGAGAATTGTATGAGCCACCAATAAAATGATTTTTTTTAAAAAAAAAAAAAAAAAAGGAGGGGGAAAGAGGATCTTATACCAAGGGCTCAAGTAGAAAATATTTGGAAATAAGATGGCAACATGTGTACAGATGTGCTTGATTCAAATGCTGTATATAATGTTATAAGAGCTGTAAGAGCCCCCAATAAAATTGTTGAAAAAAAATTTTAGTGAAATCTTTGATGCAGTATGTGTCTCAGTTTTAGGTGGTATTAGTCATTTAGTTTGTCTTCTGTTTGAATGTTTTTTATTATGCTTAGTAGTGTGTGTATGCTATATATTAAGACCACTAAGTTTATCTTTTTCCTTTGATAATCTTAATAGTTCTAGGTTTTACATTTAGGTATTTGATCTCTCTTGTGTTTGTTTGTTTTTTTAATAAGGTGTAAGATAAAGTACCTATTTTATTCTCTTGGCAATTGATGTTCAGTTTTGCAGGCATTATTTCTTAAAGAGAACCGGTCTCTTCTCCACCTAATGTGTCTGACCTTTGTTCAAGATCCAGCTGTTTGCAAGTGGACTGATCTGCTCTTGGATTCTTGATGCTCTTGGTCTATAATACTAGTTATTACACTGATACAAGTACGACTACACTATACTTACTATACTATACTAGTATACTATACTTATACTAGTTATTACACTTATACAAGTACGACTACACTATACTTACTATACTATACTAGTATACTATACTTATACTAGTTATTACACTGATACAAGTACGACTACACTATACTTACTATACTATACTTACACTAGTTATTATACAAGTACTACTACACTATACTTACTATACTATACTAGTATACTATACTTATACTAGTTATTACACTTATACAAGTACGAGTACACTATACTTACTATACTATACTAGTATACTATACTTATACTAGTTATTATAGTTATACAAGTACGAGTACACTATACTTACTATACTATACTAGTATACTATACTTACACTAGTTATTATAGTTATACAAGTACGACTACACTATACTTACTATACTACACTATACTAGTATACTATACTTATACTAGTTATTACACTTATACAAGTACGACTACACTATACTTACTATACTACACTATACTAGTATACTATACTATACCAGTTATTACACTGATACAAGTGCTAGTACACTATACTTACTATACTATACTAGTATACTATACTTACACTAGTTATTATAGTTATAATACTAGTTCTAGATTGTTTTTTCTTTTTACAGTGGCTGTGTTGTAAATTTTCAGATGGAGTGAAAAACTGCATAATTTGTTCTTTAGTAGTACTTTGCTTCTCTAGGGTTTTTTTCATTTATATGTAAAGCAGTGATGAGTTTTTACAGCTCTTTAAAAAATAAGTTTGGAATCAGAATTGAGATTGTGTTGTATTTGTGGATCATTTTGGATAGAATCAACATTCATAATGTTGTGTTTCTGTCCATAATCATAATATAGTCTTTTATTTATAAAGGCCTGTGTTAGTCCGGGTAGACTAGAGAAATAAACTCATAGATATGCATATGGATATAAGGAAAAGGTTTATATACAAGAGGAATGGGACATTGAGAAAGCATCCCAGTCCAGTTCAAAGTCATAAGTCTGATATTAGCCTTTATGCCCGATATCAGTCTATGAAGTCTCCTTCTGACTCATGAAGTCACAGGCCAGTGGGTGCAGAGTCCCAGCGCCGGCAGGGGTCTCCCTGTGGCTCCTTGCTTCCAGAGCTCAGGGTCCATCAACAGCATCCAGTGGTGGTAGAAGCAACTCAACACTGGCAGGGATCTCCATGTAGCTTCTCCAGCTTCAGAGGTCTGGTTCCATCAGGGTAAGGTCGCGTGGCTTCTCCTCCGGCTCCTTCAGTTCCTCGGACCCTGACATCTTTTCCGTAGTTCATGATCTCTGAGATTAACTCCCCACAACTGGGGAGATAACTTCTCATCTTCACGAGGGAAATATTGCGAGATTTCCCAGAAGTCTCAGGAGAAAGCTTTGCCCATACAGAGGCCTCATTGGCTACTCAATGGCTATCTCCAGATTAACAGGCTAGACTCCATCCCTACATCTCAATCATGAGATTAACATAAGCACATGACTACCACAAGGTCTCTTTCCTTTATTATTTTGTACTTTTGTTCATATAGATCTTTTGTTTATCTGTATATAAGAATTCCATCCCTTTAGTGATTATTATTATAAATGCTATTGTTTTCCTGGCTTTGTTTTCAGAGTTCTCTTTGATTGGGTATTTGAATGTTCTCAAAATCAAAAACCAAACTCACAGCTATTGAGTCATTGGTGACTTGTGGTGATTCTATGGGGCATGTTAGAAATATCCCTGATTTTCTAATTGCTTCTTGGCCTTTTGGCTAAGATCAAGTGTAGAAATGTCCCTGATTTTCCACGATTACATCTCTTCTTTTTTCTCAGTTAATATTTTTGTGGACATTTCTTAGTCATTCCAGTATATCCCTTCCTTTTTCTTCCCTTCCCTTCCCATCCTGTTCTGTTGTTCAATCCCATCAGGTGTGGCTATACAGTCATCAATGCTATCAACTCCCCTCTTCCCCCTACCTTCTCCTCCTTCATTTCCCATACCCTTGAGAACTCTAACTCCTGTCATCTGTCTTAGGGGTCATCTATCTTGACCGCCATATTCTGAGCAATCTTAAATAAACACATGAACATACACAAGTCTAACATGACCAGTGAGGTACCATGTATGGACCCAGTAGTAAGGGGAGGAAATCTTAAAAGCTAGAGGATAGTTATGTGGTTCATTAAGTGCCACACTGCATACTGCCCAGCTGTCTCATGGTGAACTTTGGATCTCCACTACATTCAGTCCTCTTCATATCAATTTGGTTGCATGTATTTTGAAGTTGTGATATCTCTTCCTCTCGATACCTCATGATCACACAGGCTTGTGTGCTTCTTCTGTGTGGATTTTGTTGCTTCACTGATAAAAGGGAAGTGTGAGCATGTTTAATTCCAAACTCTTAAGATCCCAGACGCGATAGTTTTTGATAGCTGGGCACCATCAGCTTTATTTACCACATACCAAATGCTTGTACACCCATTTTGTTCATTGACTGTCAGGGAGGTGAGCATCCTAGGGTGCCACACTATTAGAACTATTCTAGTACAGAGGTAAGATTTAAATAGAGACCCAGAGTCCAACTATTTGTTGCATTTAAATACATACGCACATATGTGTATATAAACACACACACATACATACACATTCACATAGGTATATGCCTGCATATATGTACACTCAAACATGCATATATATAAACCCTATATATCTATAGAGCTTTAAAATTTTTCCTCCTACCCTGCTATTAGGCATGCCTATTGTTCACCTCTCAATAATTCTTCTCAGTTACAATTTGTGTGGTCAAACACATCCAGAAAAACTACATCCTCCTCCTAGTCCATTTTAGAACTTTTACTATTCTCCTGTACCTCTGATTGTTGCCTCTCGGCTCACCTCTCACCTTCTCTCCTCCTGTGTTCCCCAGAAGCATTGGTTCAGTTGCTATTTTCATAAAATTACTCATCCTGCTTTTCTTGTATAAATCAGCACCAAAAAACAATAACAACAAAGTCAATAATAATAATAGTAATAATAATAAAATACAAGAATAAAACCAGACCAAAAAAAACCCATCAACATACAAATAGCCACCAGACTAACAGGGATAGTAATGTGGAACTGCATTCATGTTGAAAAGGTGAGTTTCCTAATGCTATTCCTTCTGTCTTGGATGGAGTGTCTCATGACCTGCCTCCCCATTTACACCTGCAACCTTAAGGGTGGCTTTCATATGAGAAACATTCAACCAGTTCTAGTGGGGTGCCAATTGCTGCCCCTGACAGAAGTATATGCTAAGGGTTTCTTGGGGGATTTTACTGCTTCGCTCCGACAACTGGTCTGTTGCACTCCCCTCCTAGTCTGTCTCCGTGAAGGCGGGTCACACCAGTCACTCTCTGAACTGTATCTTCGGACTGTCCTCTGCAATACTGTCATCTAGGGAGAGGCCTTCATGTTTCAATACTGAGGCTGGCCCCAGAGCCCTCTCTGGGAGCGAGCTGCTCCATTCGGGAACATTGCCCTCATGGATTGGCATGCTCGAATGAGACCCACGCCTACACTCCATTTCATGTGGAGACAGAAATAATACCCTCCTCGTGGACTGGTTAGTGCTCTACCCCCCAAGTCCCCATTGACTTCATTTTTCTTTTCTTACCCCTCTGTGGATCATAACATCATATAGGTGGTAGAGGGAGGAAATGCCTTTCATCACAGGTGCCAACTGCATCTACTGGTGACACATGAATCTTTGGCTCTTGCCAAAATATTTGGTCTTCAGCCCAATAATTGTGTGTTACACATTTTTCCTTATGCCTATTCTGCCGTCTGAAATTCTTAGTGTACTTAACATTGTATTTGACCTTTTGTGCTTGGTTAATGGCACTCAGGATAATATTCATTAACTCCTTTCACAAGAAAAGGTGTTTCATCATTTTGCCAGTATATTAGAAATGCATAGTATTCCATTTGGTGTATATACCTGAGTATTTTGATCCATTCATCTATTGATGGAAATTTAGGCTGTTTCCAATTTTTTGCATTTACGAATTGCTCAGTGACAAACAATGGGGAGTAGATGAGTGGTTATGGTCTGTTTCCTATTTCTTTTGGGTATATGCCCAATAGTGGGATTGCTGGGTAGTATGGTCTTGATTTCCATCTATTTTAGGTATAACCAAATCTCTTTCCACAGTAGTTGTTCAATCTCCAATGCCACTCGCAGTGAATGAGAATTCCTGTCTCACTGCGTACCCCCTCCAACACATATTGCTTTCTGTTTTTTTGAATTAGACTATCTTTGTGGGTGTTAGGTGAAATCTCATAATTGTTTTGATTTGCATTTTCTGGATGGCTAATGATTGGGAACACTTTATATGTTTGTGACCATTCAAATTTCCTCCTTTGTGAATCATCCATTCAAGTCTTCTGTGACTGACTTCATTTTTTTTCTTTCTGTAAGCTTGCAGCATTGTATAGATTTTAGTAACAAGCCCTTTTTCTGATTTGCCATTATTAAATACTTTTTCGGAGTCTGTGGGTTCTCTTGTTACTCTCTTGATTAAGTGTCTTGATATTTGCAGGTGTTTTAACTTTAGAATGCCCCACTCATCCATTTTATCATCCTATGAGTGTGTATCCTTTCTTATTCCTTATAGCCCATGTATTCTCTGTGTTAAGGTTCTTAGCTTGGTCCCAATCCTCTCATTGATGAACCTAACAGTTTGGGTTTTCCTTCAAGGTCTGTGATCCATCTTGAATTTGTTCTTGTGCACGGAGTGAGCTAAGGGTCTTCTTTCATTCTTTTACAGACAAATGACTAGTGTTTCCAGCACCATGTGTTGAAAAGAACATATGCTTCCCATTTGATATTTTGGGAATCTTTATCAGAAATAATTTGTCTATATGATCTATTTTTATTTCTGTGTTTTCTGTTCTTACATGTTGGTCTTTGTGTCCATTGTTGTACCACTCCCATGCTGTTTTGACAACCGAGGTTGTATAAGTTTTAAAGTCAGATAATGTAAGCCCACTCACTTTCTTCTTTTTGAGGATTTCTTTGCCAGTTCTGGGCTTCTTCCATTTCCATATGAAATTGGTAGTTATTGGCAGGTTTGACTTCTTTATAATATTGAGTCTTCCAATTCACAAGGTTGGGATAGTAATCTACTTGTGAAAATCACTTTGGTTTCTTGTAGTAAAGTTCTATAGTTTTCCTCGTACAGATCCTTTTTTTTTTTGGTTAGGTATATCCTTAGAAATTTCAAGTTATGATTATTGTGAAGGGTACTACCTTCTTTTTTTGGGGGGGGAGGGTACCACCTTCTTGATCTCTTTTTCTGTGATCCCATCAGTGGTATATAGCAATCCAATTGACTTCTGATTGATCTTATATCCTGCCACTCTATCACAACACTTCTCAACCTGTGGGTTACGACCCCGGGTTGAACAATCCTTTCACAGGGGTCACCTGATTTGTGACAGTAGCAAACTTACAGTTATGAAGTAGCAGCAAAATAATTTTATGGTTAGGAGTCACCACAACCTTAGGAACTGTATTAAAGCATCATGGCATTCGGAAAGTTGAAAACCACTGCTCTCTACATTTCCAGCAATCCTATTATGGAGTCTTTGGAGTTCTCTCTTTATAAAATCATGATGATAATTTCATTTCTTTTTTTCTGAATCATAGACCTTCGATATTCTTCCATTGCCTTATATTATTAGCTTGGAATTCCAAGATGATTCTGAGTAGAAGTGATGACAGGGGGCATCCTTATTCGATGTGAGTGTTTGATTTTTTCCTCCATTAATTGTAACACTGACTGTTGGTTTTTTATATGTAGTTTATATTATATAAAGGTAGTTTCCTTCTAATCCTATCTTCTTGAGTGTATTAATTAGGAATGGGTGTTGAATGTTGTCAAATGCTTTTTCTGTATCTAGTGTTATTATCATGTAGTTCTTGTCCTGTTTATTTGATGATTAATACTGATGGTTCTAATATTGAATCATCCCTATAATTATTTTTATATACTTTTGTATTCTATTGGTCAGATTTTCTTAAGGATTTTTGCATCTATATTCATAAGAGATATCGGACTGTAATTTGATATTCTTGTGGGATCCTCCCCTGGCTTTTGATATCAGTGTTATACTAACTTCATAGAATGTGTTTAAGGGTTTACCATCCCAAATTTTGTATCTTCTGGAAGAGTTGTCCAGGTTTGGTGTCATCTCTTTCCTGAATGCTTGATACAATTCTGTGAAGCCATCTGGATCGGGGGATTTTTCTGTTGGGAGGTCCTTAATAACCTTATCGATTTCTTCTGTTTCTATGGGTCTATTCAATTTCTTGACATCCTCATTAGGAGATAACTTGGTGAGGGCGTTTTCCTCAGGTATTTATCCATGTCCTCCAAGTTACTGAATTTGTTGGAGTAGAGTTCATTGTAGTACTGTGTAATTAGTCTTTTAGTTTCATTGGTGTCCATTGTAATTTCACCCTGAGTATTGATCTCTGCTCTTTCCCAATTTTTGTCAGACTTGCTAGCTGTGTTAGTCTGGGTAGACTAGAGGAACAAATTTCATAGACATGCATATAGATATAAGGAAAAGGTTTATATACAAGAGGAACAGAGCATTGAGCCAGTCCAGTTTAAAGTTATAAGCCCAATATTAACCCATATGCTCGAAATCAGTCTATAAAATCTCCTTCTGACTCACAAAGTCACAGGTCAGTGGCTGCAGAATCCCGGCGCTGGCAGGGGTCTCCACATGACTCCTCGCTTCCAGGGCTCAGGGTCCATCAACAGCAGAAGTAACTCATCACTGGTAGAGGTCTCCATGTGGCCACCCCAGGCTTCAGAGGTCTGGCTCCATCAGGGCAAAGCCGTGTGGTCTCTCCGCTGGCTCCTCCAGCTTCTCAGATGCTGCCATCTTGTCTTGTCGGTCATTCATCGTCTCTGAGAACTAACTCCCAACATCCAGGGAGATAGTTTCTCCTCTCCACGAGGGAAATATCATGAGATTTCCCAGACGTAACAGGAGAAAGCCATGCCCACTTAGAGGCCTCATTGGCTACTCAATGGCTATCTCCAGATTAACAGGCTATATTCCACCCCTACATTTCAAATAATAAAATTAACATAAGCACATGATTGCCACACAACATTTTGTCAATTCTGTTGATCCTTTCAAAGAACCAGCTTTTTATTGGGTTGATTTCCCCCCCAATTTTTCCCATTCGCTTATCTCCTCCAATTTGCATAGTTTCTCTTCTTTTGCTATTATATGGATTGTTCTATTAATTCTATTTCAACTGCTGAAGGTTTTGTGATAAGGTGTGGACCTTACGTCTCTTCTTCATATGTGTGTGTTTATCACTGTCAAGCATCTTCTGATAACTGCCTTTGCTGTATCCCATAGATTTGGGTATGATGTATTTTCATTCTGATTTGTTTCTAAAAACTTACAAATTTCATCTTTTGGAGGATTTGGTTGATGAACTTCATAGGTCTCTTATTAGGCAAGTATTATATGCTCATAGGCTCTTGGTCTACTACTCCCTTAAGCATTTTATGCAGTGCCTATGCTTAGCTCTTAGTTAGTACCTTGAGATCTATTTTATCAGAGCTTACAATGGCAACGCCTGGTTTCTTTAGGTTGCCATTCGCTTGTTATACTTTTCACCAACCTTTAACCCTCAACCTGTGTTTTTTTGTGAATTTGAGATGCCTCCTTGCAGATAGCAGATTGATAGATTTTTGCCTCTAATCCAGTCTGCTAGTCTTTGTCTTTTAATGGCTGAATCCAGACCATTGACTTTCAGAATAATTGCATCCATCTGTAGATTATCTCATACCTTTTGTGTTAAGTATTTTCCTATCTCTCTCCTTAGTTGTGTGTTATGGATGTGTAGAGGATTCATGCTTGCCTGCGTCCTCCATTGGGTCAAAAAAGATGTAGACATTACATACAGTGCTGTGACTACTGGATAGTGTTGCACTATGTGTGGTATTATGCTTGTGTTCTGTGGATGTTGCTTTTCTGGGCAGACTGGGTTGGAAAATGATCTTTGTACTGCTGGTTTACTTTTTATGTATTCTCTAAAGTGCTCCTTCTCTGAGGAAGTTAACCTCCACTCCTATTTTGATGGAGAGTTCGACAGGGTAGATGATTCCTGAGCTACAATTATTCTCCTTAAGTTCTGATGATGTTACTCTGTTCTCTCCTCTTTTTCATGGTTCTGAGCATATGCTTATCTGATTACCTTTATAGATGATTTCATTTTTTAAATCTAGTTGCCCTTATGAGTTTCTCCTTTTACTCAAAATTGGATAATTTGACTACTGTATGTCTTGGTGTATTCATACTAAGATTCTGCCTAGGTGGTATTTTTTCTGCTTCCTGGATGATTGTCCGATCTTCTTTTATTAGATTGGGAGTTTTCTTCCAGGAATTCCCTCATTATTTTGGCTGCTGATTTCTTATATCTTGCTTTGGTATCTCAATTATTTGGATATTGTTTCTCTTTATAAAATTGCTCATTTTTCTCAGGTTTTCTTTAGCTTCTTTGATAATCATGTCTGATTGTCTTTCTTTTGCTGAATTCTGCTTGATTATCTTAAAGATTGTGGATACGGGTCTCTGCTTCTTCTAGCCTGTTAGTGAGGTCTTTCATTGTCTTTTTTGTTAATGCTACATCATCCCTTATCTCTTGTATTTCCCTTCGGTTTGTGGACTCTATCCTCTTTATTATTTCATCCTTGTTCTGTTTTGATTTCCTCATATCCTGAATGATATCCTAAGCAGCATATTGAAGATTTCTTTCTGTGGAGTTTCATAGTCTGCTTCTTCTAAATACATCACTAGGTTCATCCTCCAACATTGCGTTTTGTTTCTCTTGCTTTCTTGTAGTGACTGCTGAAGTGGGTTGTTGTCTGCGTGTCATTTTGTTGGAGTTTATTGCCATTTTCCTGGGTGTCTAGACAAGTTGGAATGGGCGTATGTGTGTGTCAGGGAATGACCTGTGTGCATGGAAAGTGGCCAGTAAGACTGAGGAGTTTGGGAGGCAGCTGGGGAATATAGGAAGCAACTGGTAGACACAGGGCATCTGGTATTGTTGTGTAGGCATGGGAAGTTACCAGAGGGCGTATCGAGGCCTCAAATCCAGCCTGGGGAGGCAGGATAAAGTTGGTGGGCACAGGGAACTGAAGAAGAGACTGACGGACACAGAAAATGGTCTTTATGTGTGGAGGGACCCATGAAGCAGCCGATGGTCATGGATAGTGGCCTACCAGCATCAGAAGCAGCCTGTGGGTGCAGGAAATGGCAGTTGGATGCGGAAGTGCCCAAGGAGCATTCTGCATGTACAGAAAGACATTCGTGGGTGGAGGGATCCTGAGGAGCTGCCAATGTGCACCAGAAATGGACAGCAACCATGAGGGTGTCTGGGAAGTGATTAGTGAGCACAGGGAATTGCCAGCAGGCTCACAGAACCCAGGAAGTAGTCACTAGAAAGACTCAGTCTCTGGAAGTTCAGCAAAGGGGAGGGAGGGACAGATCCAGAAAGCCCAGAATTTGGTCATCTGTGGCACTCAGGCTCACGCGACTCATGGAAAGGAGGGAGTGGGTACACTAAGTTCAGAAAGCAGCTGCAGGTGTCTCTCAGTCTTGTGACTGTGAAGGAGGGGTAAGTGGCTGAAGAACACAGGAGATGATGCCACTGTATCTTGGGCTCACCAAGTGCAGAATTTAGCCACTGGTGGCAGTTGACTCTGATGATGGTAGGAAAACTGGTGAGAATAGCTTCAGAACTTCTGAGAAGCAGCGCCAGTCTCGCTTGGGCTCAGGTGACTATAGGGGAAGGAAGAGGGAGAGGGCACACCAAGCCAAGAAAGAGGCCACTGATGGTGTTAGTCCCCAGTGACTGCAGAGAAAGAGGAGGGAGTGGCAGGCACACTGAGTCCAGAAGGCTTCCAACATTGGCACTTGCCCGTCTGACTACAGAGAAGTTTTAGGGGAAAACTGAAAAACGGCTACTAAGTGCCCACTGGCTGCCACTGGGCTCTGGAGAGGAGGAGGTAGCCACTTAGAGAATACAAGAAAGATGCTTACTTGTGTTTCATTGACTATGCAAAGGTATTCACTGTGTGAACCATAAAAAAAAAACTGTGGATAACTCTGAGAATAATAGGATTTCTAGAACACTTCATTGTGCTCATAAGGAACCTGTACAGGGATCAAGAGGCAGTTGTATAAATAGAACAAGGTATTTTACTGCACAGTTAAAATAAGGAAAAGGGTTCTTCTGAGTTGTATCCTCTCACCATACTTACTCATTTTGTATGCCGAGCAAATAATCAGAGAAGCTGGACTGTGTGATGGAGAATGTGGCATTAGGTTTTCATGAAGGTTTATTAACAACCTGAGATTTGTAGATGTTCCAACCTTGCTTGCTGAAAATCAGTAGGACCTGAAGGACTTGCTGATGAAGATTGTAGCCTTCAGGATGGATGGCAACTCAATGTAAGGAAGACCAAAACCCTCACAACTGGACTAATGAATAACATCACGATAAATGAAGAAAAGACAAGTTGACAAGGATTTTGTCTTACTTGTACCCACAATCAGTGCTCGTGACAGCAACAGTAAAGGATCAAATAGTGCGTTACATTGGGTAAATACTGCGTAAGACCTCTTCAGAATATTAATAAGACTAAGGCATGTCTGACCCAAGCCATGGTATTCTCCATTGCCTCATATGCACGTAAAGAAGACCATAGAAAAATCAATGTATTTGAACTATGATGTTAGTGAAGGACAAATCAATCTGTCTTAGAATAAATAAGGCGAAAATATCCATATTGGCCTCACATACTTCAGACATTTTGTCAGGAAAGACCAGTCACTGAAGAAGGACATCATATTTGGTAACATGGAAGGACAGGGGAAAAGAAGGCCTTCAATGAGATGGATTGAAATTGAGGTTGCATCAATGGGCTCAGGCATAGAAACAATTGTGAGGATGGGACAGGACCACAGTGTTTCGTTCTGCTGTGGATAGGGCTGCTATGAGTTGAAGTCAACTGGATGGAACCCAACAATAACAACACTTTATGCAGGATTATGGTACAATTTTATTTTTAAATCACCAGGGTGGTGGTGAGTAATTTTTTTTCTTTTTTCCTTTTGAAAAGGGGACAGTAGATCAAGTAACTTTGGGAACTTTTGGTGTAAAGCAGTGTTTCTCAACCTTCCTAATGCTGCAACCCTTCCACACAGTTCTTCATGTTGTGGTGACCCTCCAAACATATGGCCAGCAGTTCAAAACCAGCAACTGCTTCTCAGGAGAAAGATGAGGCTTTTGGCTTCCATAAAGACCGAATATCCACAAGGGGAATGAGATAGATCATTTTATGTCAAACACTCCTGGCAAATTTGTTAGTCATGTTGTAACCTGATGCCTGCTCCTTGGAGGTGTAGCCTTTCTTCTCTTTCTCTATCCCCCTTTCTCTTGCTGCTTGCTGGCCACTCTGAGGGCTGCTGGAACTCCACCATGTTTCTACCAACCTTTGATCCATTTGACTCTCTGCCCTGTGGTCTTCTGCATTCTGCATCTTTCTTTGCATGAGTCTCAGGAAGGTCTTATGGACTCACGGTCTTATGGTTGAGATGGACTTGGCTGGGATGCTTTCTGGATATTTAATTGATATAAAGATTTTTGTTAAATATGAGTCTCACTGGATTTCTCTAATCACCCAGATCTTACACAGGTATCTCTGGTCTATAGATTCCTCTGAGTTAAAATCAACACCCAAGTTTGGATGTTTTTTTGGATTTTGTATCCAAGTTGATTATTGTGAAGTGTTGTCATGCTGTTTTGGTTCCCTTTCCCTTTATTATTTCTTATAAGGTTGGGTTTTTACAAATTATTTTCATTTCTATTGATTTGGAAATGCCCTAATTTCACTGTTGCATTTGAGGGATGATTTCTTTTTTCCTTTAAGGGTTAGAACTATTTATAGGCTTTTCTCTGTTGGGTTTTGTTTTGCTTTTTCTTATTCTTGTGCTTATTACTTTCTCTGCATGTCTAGATAAGATATGAAGGATAAACAATCCAGAGAAGGAAACAAAAGGACTGACAGTTCTTGGAGGATGTGGGAGAGGGGAAGGAGGGGGAAAGGTAGGGAAGTGTCAACAAACTTAGGGACAAGGAAACAATAAGCGATATAAAAATCAATGGCAAGGAGAGGTAGGATCCCTGGTGGGGTTTGATCAAGGACAATGTAGTCAAGAGTACCTACTGAAACTTGAATGAAGACCAAACATGATAGTAGGAGAAGAGGAAAATAAAAGGACATTGAGAAAAGAAGGAGGCAAAGAACATTCATAGAGGTCTAATTATAGGCATGTGCATATGTAAATGTATTTACATATAACAATAGGGAAATAGATTTTCTATGTACATATATTTATATGTTAAGTATTAAGGTCTGTTTGTTGACCTTTAGGAGTGTTTTCCAGTTGAGTGTGATGAGGTGCCATGCCCTGACCTCAAAGTCTATTTTTGGTATTCTTCAGGGACTTCATTGCTTTCTCCCCTTGCTGCTCTACTGCATGCCCTTAGTGATTCACCCTCGTGAGATAGGGTCAGATCGGGCACAATTCCCACACTGTGTCTCCATTGTTGTCTCCAGGGATGTTTGCTGTAATATAACCCTTTAAGCCTTCATACCTATGCTTTCTGATTGCTAGGCACCATCCAGTTTCTTCACCACACTTTAATACCCAGGGCTTCAGTAATCTTTTCATGAGGGTGAGCATGGAGCAAGTCCATGTCATAAGAACTAAATGTTCTTAGGTTGAGTCTATACCTAACTGCGATCCCAAAGTGCATTCATGTATATATGATTTATATATCCCTGGTTCATTTTAGAGAGATCATTATTGTTTTAATTAGTAATTGGGATGTAAAAACACATATCATTCCAAGTTTCAATCACATCAAGTAGAATGTACGATTGCTACCACAGATTCCAAATATTCCCTTTCTACATGAACCTCTTGACATCATCTCTCTTTTACACCACCTCCACTGTTTTATCCAAAGTCTTTATTCTTTTTACAGTCCATTTGGGTTCATTGATCCTACATTTCATATACTGAAAAATGGAAGTGTATAACAGCTTCAAGAGGGTGAACTCCATTGACATAACATTTCCAAGAGACACTCTAATCTGAACAAACAAAAACCAAACAAAACAATACAAACCAAAAATACAGAAAATTTTGGAAACCAGACTAGGTGTAGCTGCATGATAGGGGTACCTGTTGACAGAGTTTTAACCATTCAGATCAGATTTATGCAAGTGATCTTCTATATTTCTCTCTCTGAAGCACTCTGTGTAGTGACCACTTTCTGCCCTTCCTTCAATTTTAGATAAGGGTAGGTCCCTGGAGACTTATTTCCTGAGTATTTCCACAAATGAATCTTGGGCTCCCCCTGTCATCTCTCTTCTTCTGCACACCAAATTCTCATAGGTTAGGCTTTGGTACCAGTCCCTCCTTCAACTTTTGGTTATATGGATTCCAGCCCTACAGTGATTGATGATGGTGTATTCTTCCATGGATTAAGTTGACATCTCACTTATTTGACTGCTTGTTTAGAGATAAGCTTTTAAGACCCCAGATATTATTTTATCTGCTAGCTGACACCATCTAAATTCTTCACCACATTTTGGTATAGTACCTGTAGATTCTGTGTTCCTTTCCTGAGGGCAGGGCTATGATGTAAGAACGTGCTTTTTCTTAACTTGGAACTAGGATTTTGTGCAAGCAGCAAAACCATCCATAGATGTATGTTTGCTTGTTTTTTTTAATTTGTTGTGTCTTAGGAGTTAATAATGTCATATCATTCCATAGTTCATTCAAGTCCAACAGAATTGTACAGTTGTTTCAAATATGCTTTTTTTTCCTGGACTTCTTGACACCATTTCCTCTTATCCCCCCACCTCTCGTTATCCCCCCTTGCCCTGAAGCCCTTGATATAGTAGCTTTCCGTATAGACCCCAAGAGAAAGATGGCAATGCACCATTGAGATACACCCTAATATGAACAAGCACAAGCACAGTATAACGAATGACCACCAAAGGATTGCCAGAATCATGTGTATCTTCATATAATATTCTGTCATTGATGTAGCAAGAGCTTGTTTGTCTGCCAACCAACAGTGTGCCCCTCTGCTTCCTCAGAAACCATGTATTTTCCTGCTTAAATCCTCAGATTGCAAGTGAGTCTGAGGTAAACTGCAGTTCACCCAGTGGAATTCTTGTATCGGGTCTTGATGTAGCTTCTAGGACATGTTGTGTGCCTCAAAGTCCCAGTATAGATTGTCCCAGTGTTCTACTGCACCCTGAGTTCTCAGGGTACCCCCAGACACCCTAGGTCAGTTCGGCCCACCACTGTATGCCCCTAAATACCCTCTCTACTTAATATTTCTAAGAGCATTCTCAGTCTCTTCTCTGTACACCTGGATATCAGCCCTCCCTTCCCTTCAAAGGCTTGCATCAGTGTTCCCCCAAACCTGATTGTGCCTTCTTCCCTCTCCTACGCTGTACCTCCTTTCATTAGGCCTCACCCTTCTGCCAGGGCTGCCTCTCCATCAAGGGCACCTCATCCCGGATCCACGTGGCTATCACTGAACAGACGTTACCCTTCAGCCTCTCCTGACCATTTGATCCCAGTTGCCGTAAAGCACCCGCCACATGAGCTGCTCTATACTTACCCGGAGTGGATGGTGTGTGACTCACTGCCACTAGTCCAGCTCTGCCAGGCTTCCAGCCCCGGTCAGAAGACTGACTGGCCTGCAAGCTTGAGCTTGTTCCCATGCCACTGCTACTTCCTTCTGCAGTGGACTCATAGCGTTTGACCTTTGGGGCTTGCCTTCATTCTGCATAATGTCTTCCAAAAACCCTCACGAATTGAGGCATTTTATGTTTTCATCACAGTTTTTAGGGATGAGTAGTCTTCCATTGTTTGTGTGTATCAGAATTCCTAAGTGCACTCCTCTGTTGTTGGGCATTTAGGTTGTTTCCAGCTTCTTGCTATTGTGAACTGTGTGCTGCAATGAACATAGGAGACCAGACATCTGTTACTGGTATGTTTCTTCTTCTTTAAAAAAATAATTTTATTGGGGGCTCTTACAGCTCTTATAGCATTCCATGCATCGATTTATCCAGAATTTTTTTACATGTTTCTTATTTCTTTGGGGTATATGTCCAGTAATGGTATTGTTGGATTATATGGTAGTTTAATTACCATGGGTCTTAGGTATTACCACATCACCTTCCCCCATGACTATGCATATTTATGAGTCCATCAGCAGTGGAAACAAGTTCCTGTTTCACCCGACCCTCTCCAACATTTGTTGTTCTCAGTGTTTTAAAATGGAACTTCAGTTAAGGGCATTATGTGGTATCTCGTGGTTTCTACCATTTCCTGGATATCTAGTTACAGGCAGCGTTTCCTCATGTGTTTATTAGCCATTCGAGTGTTCTCCTTTGTGAATTGTCTTTTCAGGTCTTTTGCCCACATTCTCAGTGGGCTGTTATTTTTTTTTTCTTGTTGTAATCTTGTTAAATTCTGTAGGTTTTAGTAAATAGTCCTTTTATGACATTATTAAATATCTTTCCCCAGTCTGTGGGCTCTCTTTTTACTCTTTTAATGAAGTCTTGTTGTACACAGGTGTTTTATTTTTAATAGATCCCTTTCATCTATTTAATCTTATACATAGTGTTTCCTTTGTGGGTTCCTAGTTTTATTCTAATTTTCTCATTGAAGTGCTCGCTTCGGCAGCACATATACCAATTTTCTCATTGATGATCCCTGATAGCTTTGGGTTTTCCATTCAAGTCCTTGATGTACCTTGAGTTTTTTGTGTGTGCTTGGAGAGAGATATGGCTCTTGTCTGATTCTTCTACAGGTGGGTCTCCAGTTTTTCCAGCATCATTTATTGAAGAGGACTTCTGCTTCCCAACTAATGCTTTGGGAGCCTTTGTAAAAAAGTCAGTTGGTTGTATGCAGATGTTTTTATTTCTGGGTTTTCTTTCCTGATCCATTGGTCTGAGTATCTACATTATACCAGTACCAGCTGTTTTGACTATATAGTAGGTTTTGAGGTCAGGTGGTGAAAGACCACTGCAATGTTCTTCTTTTGAAGAGTTCTTTGCCTATCCTGGGTTTCTTTCCTTTCTATATGAAGCTGGTAATCAGTTTTCCAATTCTTTGAAGAATGATACAGAATTTAGATTGGAATTGAACTGAATTTGTATATTTGTAAAATTTGTCATTTTAACAATATTGAATCTTCCAATGCACAAACTCGAAATATGATTTCATTTGTGTGCATCTCTTTTGGTTTCTTATAGTAATGTTCAGTAGTTTTCTTTTTATAGGTCTTTTGTTTTTTTGGTTAGGCTTATTTCTAAGTATTTCAGCTTTTGTATGGCTATTGTGAATGGAACTGATTCCTTGATATATTTTTTAGTTTTCCTATCACCATTATATAGGAGTACAAATCCAACTGATTTGTACTGGTTAATATTTTATCCTGCTACTCTACTAAACTGTTGTTTCCAGCAATTCTATTGTGGACCCCTTAAGAGTCTCAGTATATTAAATCATATTGTCTGCAAATAGTGAAAGTTTCGCTTTTTTTCCTGGGTGATAATACCTTTTTTTTTTCAATAATTTTATTGGGGGCTCTTGCAGCTCTTATAACAATACATCATTTGTATCAAGCATATTTATACACATGTTGCCATCTTCAATTCCAAATATTTTCTCCTTGAGCCCTTGGCATAAGATCCTCTTTCTCCCTCCTTTTTTGTATATAAATAATTTTATTGGAGCTCATGCCACTCCCATCATTATCAATACATACATCAATTGTATGCAGACCACATTTGCACACTGGTTGTCATCATCACTCTCAAAACATCCTCCCTCCACTTAGGCACCCAGTACCAGTTCCCCATATTTCCCCTCTTTCCCCACTCCCCTCCCTCATGAACCCTTAATAATTTACAAATTGTTATTACTTTTTCATATTGTAGTCCAATGTGCCCCTTCACTCACTTCTCTGTTGTCCATACCTCAAAGAGGAGGTTTTATGTAGATCCTTGAAATTGGATCCCCTTTTCTATTCCACCATCCATCCACCATCCCAGTATCACCACTCCCACTACTGGTCCTGAAGGGAACATCCATTCTAAATTCCCCATGTTTCCGACTCCAGTGTACATCCCCTGGTTTAGCTGGATTTGGTGTCAGCTCCTCTCTGAATATTTGGTAGAATTCTCCTGGAAAGCCATCTGGACTGGGGCTTTTTTTAATTAGGTATTTCCTGATGGCTTTTCTATTTCTTCTTTCACTATGGGTCTGTTCAGTCCTTTTTTGCCTTGTTTTGATTATTGTTTTTTTATAAATAATATTTTATTGACATATCATACTTATTCTAATACGTCACTCCCTTCCCTTACATTTATGTTGTTCACTTCCCTTAGGTGCAGCAATACAACCATCAGTGTTATCAAGTCCTTCTCCTCCCTTCCATCCCCCCCCCCTCATTTCCCGTACCTTCAGGAAATCTTTACTCCTGTTAGTGAGTTTGAGAGGGTCTTCTATCTTGACTACCTTGTACCAAACAATCTTAAATGTACAAATAACATACACAGATCTAACATGACCAATGAGATATATCACGCACGGACCATAATAGTAAGGGGGTGAAATCTTAAACAACTAGAGAGTAGTTTTGTGGTTTATCAGTGCCATACTGCACCCTGGATTTACCTTCCTTTCTGGAAGATCCTTCTAAGAGGGAATGTCCAATTGTTTTACTGGTAGCCTTTGATATCCACTCCACCCAGTCCCCTTCTTATAAATTTGTTCAAGTTTTTAATGTCCATATGTGTTAATTTGGGGAGAGAGTCGTTTTCTAGGTATCTGTCCATGTTTTCCAAAATATTGAATTTATTGGAACACAATGTTTCATGTTAGTGTATAATTAACTTTTTATTTCAATAGGTCCTGTTAGTATTTCCCCAGTTTCATCCCTAAGTCTAGATACTGATGTCTTCTCTTTCTTTACCTTTGTTAAGTTTGTTAGCAGTTTGTCGATTTTGTTGATCCTTTCAAAGAACCAACTTTTCTTTTTAAAATCATTTTATTGAGGGCTCATACAACTCATCACAATCTGTACAACTATCCATTGTATGCCAAGTACATTTCTACATTCGTTACCATTATCATTCTCAAAACACTTGCTTTCTACTTAAGCCCTGGGTATTAACTCCTCATTTTTTACCCTCCTTCCCCACTTCTCCACCCTTATGAACCCTTGATAATTTATAAATTATTCTCTCATATTGTACACTGTCTGATGTCTCCCTTCATCCACTCCCCTGTTATCCATACCCTAGGTAGAAGGCTATATATAGAACCTTATAAGTGGTTCCCCCTTTCTACCTCACCTTCCCTGTATTGCCACTCACCACTGGTCCTGAAGGGATCATTTGTTCTGGATTCCCTACGTTTCCAAGAATCAATTTTTTGCTCTGACCATATTTTCCATTGTTCTTCTGCTATCCAGTTTATTTATTTACATTCTTAATTTTTATGATTTCTTTTGCTGTTGAAAGGATTATGCTGTTGACTCTGCTTTAGCTGCTAGAGGTTCTGAATTAAGGTACTGACCATTAGTCTCTCCTCTTTTAAAAAGAATCATTTTATTCGGGCCTTGTACAGCTCTGATCACAATCAATACATACATTTATTGTGTCAGGCACATTTGTATATATGTTGCTATCATCATTTTCAAAGGATTTTCTTTCTACTTGAGTTCTTGGTATCAACTCATTTTCCCTTTCCCCCTACCTTCCCTCCCTCATGAACCTTTGATAATTTATAATTTCTTTCCATGTCTCACATTGACCAACATCTCCATTCACCAATTTTTCTGTTGTCCATCCCCCTGGGAGGGGATTATTTGTAGATCATTGTCATCAGTTCCCCTTTTCCCCCTTTACTTTCCCTCCCCCTCCCTTCCCCACCTGTTATCAATACTCTCATTATTGGTTCTGAAGGAGTTATCTGACCTGGATTACCTGCGTTGTGAGTTCTTATCGCTACCAGTGTACATGTCCTAATCTAGCCAGGTTGGTATGGTAGACTTGGAATCTTGATTGTGAGGCAGGGAGGAAACATTAAAGAACTAGAGGAAAGTTGTCTGTTTCTTTGGTGCTATCCTGCTCCCTGACCGGTTCATCTCTTCCTTGTGACCCTTCTGTAAGGAGATACCCAATTGTCTACAGAAGGGCTTTGGGTCTCCTCTCTGCCCTCCCCCTCATTAACATTAATGTGAATTTTTGTTCTCAGTCCTTGATGCCTGATATCTAATCCCATTGATACCTCATGATCATGGTATGCTGGTATGCTTCTTCCATGTAGGCATTCTTGCTTCTAACATAGATGGCCACTTGTTTATCTTCAAGCCCTTAAGACCCCAGATGCTATATCTTTTGATAGCTAGGTACTATCACCTTTCTTTACAACATTTGCTTATGTGTACCCATTTTGTCTCCAGCGATCCTGTCAGGAAGGTGAGCATAACAGAATGCTGGGTTATTATAACAAAGTATTCTAGCATTGAGGGAGTACTTGTCTGTCCTCTTTTTTCATATGTGCATTTACTGCAATAAAGTGACCTCTGATAATTGCCTTTGCTGTAACCCATAGTTTTTCATATGCTGTATTGTCACACTCCTTAGTTTCTAAGAACCTCCTAATACCCTCACTAATTTGGGCTAATACTCATTCTTTTTTGAGATGCATTCTTGCGTCTCCAAATGTTTGTCTTTGGGTTTTTTTTGTTGTTGTTGTTGTTGTTCTTTATATTGAAGGTTTCCAGGTTTGTGGTGCTGTGGTCAGAGAAGGTGGTTTGAATGACCTCTTTGTGTTTGAATTTTATCAGGTTTGTCTTGTGTCCTAATAATGTGGTTTATTTTCAAGTATGAACGTGTGCATTGAGAAGAATATGTATTTTTTCTGTTGGTTGGAGAACTCTAAACATGTGTATTAATCCGAGCTGCTTAGTTGTGTCATTCAGATCTTACGTTTATTTATTGTCTTTCTTACCGGATGACCCATCTTTATTTTCAAGTGGGGTATTGAAATCACCCACTATCATTACTGACCAGTGATTTCTCTTTTCATCTTTGAAATTTGGTTGATGAATTTTAAGAGTCTTTTGTTGGTTGCATATATGTTTATTATGCTTATGGAATTTTGATCTGCTGATACCTTGAACATTATGCAATACCCATTCTTATCTCTCATTATGTCTTGTACTTTGAGGTCAATTTTGTCAGAGATTGGTATTGTCACCCCTACTTTTTGTTTATTGCCATTAGCTTGATAAATGTTTCGCGCCACCCTTTGACACTCAGTCTATTTTTGTGAGTTTGAAATGTGTCTCTTGAGAGTAACAGATTTTTTAAAAAGTAACAGATTGATGGATGATGTTCGCTAATCCTCTCCACTACTCATTGTCTTTTAATAGGTGCATTTAAGCCATTAACATTCAGTGTAATTAAGTCAAAATGTTGATTAGTTGCTATCATCTCCTACTATTTGTGCTTGATATTTTACTTTTTTTCCCCTTTTACAAGGTGGTCTGTTTGTGAGATGTTTATTCTTATTTTCGCTTCTCCATTGAATCTGTAATGTTTGGGTACTGTTTTTAGTGTATTGATTTTTAGATGGTGTTATATCCTGTGGTAGTCTCATATTTGTAGGTTTTCTGACCAGAAAAAAACTGGAAAGCTTTTTGTAATGCTGTTTTGCTTTTTACAAATTCTCTAAATATTTCCTGTTTGAGAAAACTTTAATTTCTCCCTCAAATTTAATGCAGAGCTTTTCTGAATAAAGGTTCATGGATTGCAATTAATGTCTTTAAACTTTCAGAATATTTTGTTCTAGTATCATTTTTCCTTTGTGATGTCTGTGGAGAGGTCTGAGGTTATTTTTATCTATTTACCTTTTATCTATTTATCTATGTAACTTTTTTTCTTTTTAGCTGCTTGCATGATTCTCTCTTCCTTGAAATTGGATAATTTGTCTCTATTTCTTGATATGTTGCTTTAGGGGGGAGGGTAATTAATTTGTGTTCTCTCTGCTTTATGAATGGCATTGTGGCGGTCATGTGCTTATATTAATTTCATGATTGAGATTTAGGCGTGGTGTATAGCCTGTTAATCTGGAGAAAGCCATTGAATAGCCAATGAGGCCTCTGTGTGTGCATGGCTTTCTCCTGATACGTCTGGGAAGTCTCGCGCTATTTCCCTCGTGAAGATTAGAATCTATCTCCCCAGTTATTGGGAGTCAGTCTCAGAGACGATGAAACACGGACAAGACAAGATGGCAGTGCCCAAGAAGCTGGAGGAGCAGGCGGAGAGAGCACATGGCTTTGCCCTGATGGAGCCAGACCTCTGCCAGCGATGAGTTGCTTCTGCCACCACAGGATACTGTTGATGAACCCTGAGCCCTGGAAGTGAGGAGCCATGTGGAGACCCCTGCCAGCACTCGGATTCTGCACCCACTGACCTGTGACTTTGTGAGTCGGAAGACTTTATAGACTTTATAGACTGATTTCGGGCATATGGGTTAATATTGGACTTAAGACTTTGAACTGGACTGGGCTGGGATATTTTCTCAATGTCCCATTCCTCTTGTATATAAACCTTTTCCTTATATCCATATGCATGTCTATGAAATTTGTTTCTCTAGTCCATCCGGACTAACACAGACATTGTCTCATCCTTCAAGATATTGAGGAAATTTTCTTCCAAGAATTCCCTATTTTAACTGTAGACATGTTTATTTCTCCCTGCTCAGGGACCCCAAAATTCAAATACTGTTTCATTTCATGGAATCCCATCTCCTTCTCAGGCTTCTCTCAGGCTTTCCTTTTGCTTTCTGATTGTTTTCTCATTTTCTGAATTCTGCTTGGTTATCTTAGAGATCATGAATTCTGGTTTTCGTTTCCATTCTGTCAATGAGGTCATTTACCCTTTTCTTTATTTCTGGTACATCATTCCTTAACAGTTCAATTTGCCTTGATGAGGAGATTCTAGACTTTCTCTCTCTCTTTTTTTTAATTAGTTTTCAAGATTGATCTCCTGATTTCTTGAACAACCCTAAACAGCATTCTTGTGCATTTTTTTTTCTCCAGCAGCTCAAGGGTTGCTTATTCTGTATAAGTTGGGTTTTGGTCATCTTCAGTAATTGACTTTTGTTTCTCTAGATTTTTTTAATAGTAGCTTCCGGTGTTGGCTGTTGTTTGCGTTGCATTTTGATTGATCTGAATGAAGGCACGGAGTCTTCTGGTATATGCAGGGTGGAGAGGCTGGCTCTTCAGGTTAGATGAGGATCAGATAGCTGCTGAAAAATGTATTGTGTGTAGATGTGGAAGGGGTTAGTTGGGTGAGTAAGGGATTAGCGGAGAGGTGCTTAGGAGGAAGTTTTTAGTGATGGTAGTAATCATGGGAAGTCTTCCTGTTAAATATAGTCATTTTTAATGAGTTGGAAAAGGGGTTATGAGAGATGAGCTTTTGCTTGGTAAGTTGAAGGAGAATGTGTGCCAATAAGGTAGAGGGAACCGGTTCCAGAGGTTATCGTGGTTGGGATAAGTGAAGGGTCTATTGAATCTACCAGTCTCTTGTTGACACTGTATATTGTGGAGAATAAGCCCTTCTGTTAATTATGCTTACAACAGTGAATTCCTGCACCACACAGAACTATCCACTCATATGTGTGGTCCTAAGGTGGGTATGGGCTTTTGTAGTGCATGCCCCAAGGAAGAGGGAGTTCTGATCAAAGGGTGATATGGCTTAAGCACAGGTTTTGCAGGCTGCCTCATGCCACCTAGAAAGCTAGAAATTCTGGGTTCCATTTCCTCTAGTGGTATTAGGAGGTTTGGTTTTCCTTTCTCAAAAGATAAAAAGGAATAGATCGAACAGCCTCCTGGAGCCTGCTGCGCTGCAGGTTGCAGACCTGTCTCTTTCTCCCCAGTATCAGGTCCCTCTCCAACTATCCAGGTCTTTCTATCTGTAAAAACCAGTCAGGCCCATGCCACCTGGGCAGGCTAGGGATTATCTCCAATGGGAGCTCTATTCCGTGGACTTCCTAAGGTTCCAGCACACAAAACTTCCAGGAGTTCATGTATTTGTGGGATGGTCCAAAGGATGGAGTATCCCAGGTCAACTCCCCACACTGATGAGCCAAAGAATGGGGGAGTGGGGTGGAGGGGGAAGAGGCTTGGAATTGCCACCCTAACAATGAGGGAGGCAAATTGCATGTAACATTTAATGACTACAGCTGCACTGTCTGTGGGAAAACTGACAAGAGAACCCTGGGTGCCACAAAACACGGTTTCATGTCCTATACCCCTAACCTGGTCCTCTCGCCCAGCAAGCTCTTCATGCGGGTACTTCTGCATCGACACCATCTTCCTTGAAGTCTTAGATTTTTAAAAAGTTATATTTCTTAATAATTTTCTTAGTTTTATTTTGAATTGGTATTGGAACTAGGAATTACTGTTTCGTAGTGTCACTGGGACAAGGCCTCTTACTCATTCAAAAAAACAAAAAAGAAATGTTCATCATTTTATTGAAGAACATTATATCATTTCCATGAGTTATAAAGTAATTCTATTGATAATATCATTGTTAGGTAAGATCAAGTCAGTTCAGACTCATAGTGACCCTATGTACAGGTGAGTACCATCCGCATAAATGTTCCTTTGTTTGATCCCTTCTCTAGGTCTCTATGTGAATCCACTCGCTAAAGGTCTTCCTCTCGTTCCCCAATCCTCCACTCTGCCAAACATGCTGTCCTTCTCCAGGGACAAGTCTCCATGTAACTTGTCCAAAGTGTGTGAGATGAAATCGTGCTTGACATCCTTACCTCTAGCAAAGATTCTCTGTACTTATTCCAAGAATCTGTTTGTCCTTTTGGCGGTCTGTGATCCTTTTTAATATTCCTTTCCAGAACTATAATTCAAATTCATTGATTCTTCTTTGGTCTGTGTAGTTGTGTTCAGTTTTCACAGCATAAGAGACATTTGAAAAATACCTTGGCTTGAGTCAGGTTACACTGATTACACATTTGGCTGCTAACTGCAAGGTCAGCAGGTGAAGCACAGCCACTCTTCTGGAGAAAGACAGCTTTTTCCTCCTACAAAGAGTTACAGTCTCAGAAACCCATTGGGACACTCCTGCCTTGTTGATAAGGTGGGATGAGTTGTCATAGACTCCATGACAGTAAATCAAGAGCACCTTAATCTTTAAAGAAACATCGTTGCCTTTCAACACTTTAAAGAGTTCATGTCTAGCAGATTTAGCCAATAAAATGCATCCTTTGATCTCTTGACTACCGTTCCCATTCTTTTCTCCATTTATCACCACTTATATTTGTTGGGCTTACACTCTGTTGGGAATCACATCGATGTCACACCTGGCTTACAGCACATGGTCCTCATTTGTTTGTCGAAGGAAGAAACTAAACGCTTGATTCAGGTTGTGTACTTTAACAGGGATGTTGTGGTCAAGTCAGTTCCAGCTCACCGTGACCTGATGTGTAGCAGAACGAAATGCTTCACAGTCTTGTGCCATCCTCACAAGTATTCTTATTTGAACTGCAGCAACAGTATCGATTTATCTTGTTGATGGTCTTCTCCTTTTTATGATGTCCTTCTCCAAGAACTAGTTTCTCTGGCAACATGTTTCAAATACTAAGTCTTTCCATGCCTGCTGCTAAGGAGGATTCTGGTTCCAAATTTATGTTCAAATTCTGAAAAGTTTGAGAACTCATCAAAAATACTGAAAAACCAATTAATTGGTTCTGAGACTCTTGCGCCTTCTTGAATATCACTGTCTCAGATGCACTATTCTCATCAAGTTGTTTGTGACTTGTCCAAATTAAGAGTAATTTGGTGGTCTGGGTTCTTTGTTTCATAGTTTAACAATTCTCCAATCGCCTTTTGATTGCGATTTTATCAATTTTAAACTCAAGACAATAGGAATTCCTCAATTTTGTTGTCTAGTTTTTGTGGCTGGTACATAATTTTGAATAATAGTTGCATTGACTGGATTTCCTTGAATGTAGGCAGATATAATCCTTTCACAGACAGCATTTTATTTAAGCCAGATCTTAAAATTTCACTGTTTTTTAAAAGATGGTTTTATTGGAGACTCTTGCAGGGCTTACAGCAATCCATATATCAGTTGTATCAAACATATTTGTACTTATGTTGCCACCATCATTTTCTAAGCATTAACTTTCTATTTGAGCTCTTGATATCAACTCCTAGTGTTTTCCATCCTCTCTCCTCCACCCCCCTTCATGACCCCTTCATAAATTATTATTATTTTCATATCTTACACCTATTGCTGTCTCCCTTTACCCACAATTTATTAGTCATGCCCTGGGGTGGAGTGTTATGTATCAATCATTGCAGTCAATTCCCCTTTTCTTCCCTCCTCCCCGCACCTTTCCCCTCCCCTCTTGGTATCACTACTCCCATTTCTGTACCTGAGGGGGTTCTCTGATGTCCATTCCTTATGTTGTGAGTCCCTCTCTGTACATGCTCCATTCTAGCCCAAACTGAAAGTTAGGCCCAAGATCATAATAGTGGGGGTGAGGAAGCCTCAAAGAACCAGAGGAATATTGTGTGTTCTGTCAGTGCCATACTGCACCTTGGTTGTTTCATACCTTGTGAGCTGTCTGAGAGGGGATTAACTGTTGTCTACAGATGGGTTTTGGATCTATGTTCCAACCCACTCATTCTCAACAATATATTTGTGTGTGTGCGTGTGTGTGTGTGTATGTGTGTGTGTGTAGTTCTGGTACCTATTACCTGATCCTGTCAACACTTCATGATCGCCAGTCTGGTGTGTTTCTTTCATGTGGGCTTGTTGCTTCTCTGCTAGATGACGCGTTTTTTGACTTCAAGTCTTTAAGACCATAGATGTTATATCTTTTGATAGACACCATCAGCTTTCTTTACTACATTTGCTTATGCAGCCATTTTATCTTCAGTGATCATGTCAGCAGGATGAGCTTTATAGAATGCCAGTTAGAACAAAACGTTTTGGGTTAAGGGAGGGCTTGAGCTAAGGCCCAAAGTCCATCTACTTCCTCACTGTATTGTCATAAAATAATTGTACCTATGCCAATACCTCCATTTTTAATTCATTAATATAGTTACATAAGTACACACATATGTTAACACTTCTATCCATAGTTTTGCTTTCTAGATCTTTCCTGTTTCCTTTTACCTACCTCCTGTCCCACCATCACGCCATTTTTTTGCCTCAGTAATTCCTCTCAGCTAGATTGCTGTTGCTCCAAGACCACTGGGATCTCTATGTTCTCCTCGGTGTTTTTAATTCCCTAGTTGTTCCCCTGTCTGTGGTGGTGTTTGCTCTCCGCTCCTTTCCCCTGCCTCCTCTCCCCCCTAAGTCCCTCCAGAAGTGTTGGTCCCATTGTTTTCTCCTTGAGCTTGCTCCCCATGTCTATCGTATACAAGTAGGCAAAACAACAATAACAAAGACAAAACAAAAGATTGAATAAAAGTAAGAAAAAAGAACAAAAAAAGAAATACCCTTTTTGACAATGAATCTAATACCATGCCTTTGGATTGTTTCATTCCCAGCATAGTAAACCATATGATTTTCTAATTCAAAATTGCCAATACTAGTCCATTTCAGCTCACTAACATCTAAGATAATGATCTTTCTGCATTTCATTTCTGATGACTGCTAATTTTCTTAGATCATGATTTCATACATTTCAAATTTCAATTGTTAATTGATATTCACAGCTGTGTCTTCTCAATTTGAGTCATGCCCCAACAACAGTGAAGCTCCCAAAGGCTTTACTCCTTTAGTCTCCATCCATGTCATTGTGACTGAGTCCACTCTGAGAAGGTAGTTCTTCCTCAGACATGTTTTGAGTGCCTTTTGACTTTAGGAACTCATATTTTGATATCATCTATGACAATATTTTGTTCATGAAGTTTTCAGAATCTGAAAGTTTTGTGTCTGCCCATAGATTTTTTTTTGTGGTTAACTCCTCAGCAGTAGACAACGTGTTTCTTCTTTGTAGTCTATTCTTAGTCTGGAAACTCTACTGAAACCTGTTCTCTTTTGGTGATCCTACTGGTGTTTGAAATACTGGTGACATAGTTTCCAGCACAAATACTGGTGACCTGGTAATATATAGTCCACCACAAAATGATAAACTGGCAGAGAGGTGGTTGTAGGGTCTTACGATGCTAGCCAATAGTACGGGATGTAAAACCCTGTTGAAAGAAAAGGAAATTATACATGTATAGGCTATCTAGATCTTAATACATGAATTGTTGACTTGTACAGACTAAAATCTTTAGTAACTGAAGACTATTTACACAAACAGTAAGGTTTGGGGATAGGGAAAAACTTTGACACTCATGCACAAAGACAGAACCAAACTAAGATGTCAAAAAAAAGCAAAGAGAGCATGAAAATAGTAAAAATGTAGTAGTCCCAGGCCATCATACATTGGACACTCTTGAAGAAAGAAATTTGAGCCAAATTCCAACAGCCACCGATTCCATAATTACTTACATCTCTAAAGCATATTCAGAAAGATTTTTTATAAGTTGTGACAAAATGAAAATGCTTGATATGGCTCTTCTATTTATAGGTTTTGCAACACACACCAAATGAGTGAGGGAGAGCATATAACTAAACTGTAGAGAAATTTCATTCTAACTCTTGAATGGTCAGTTTTGACTTTCCGCTGGGTATAAGGAGCCATCTCATAAGCAGGAACAGAATCTCTGGACCAATAAGAAAGAGTCACCAAGAAGAGAATGTGCAAGATATCTGTGTGAGGTGGTGACCACAACTGAAGCACTGTTTATTTCAAATACTTTCAGGCAAGTGAGTGGCTTGCAGACTACAGTGCATCCTTGTGTATTTATCAGAACTAAAGGAGTTTTAACACTTGCCTGAACAGGACATACGACCAAGGAGCCAAATGATTGGGAAGCTGAGGACCATAGAGAAATGTACCTTTTGATTTGGTCAAGAAGCGGCAGAAAGATCTGTGTCCTAAATATGTTTTTTAAATCATGGTTTTCAGCCTCTTAACTTCCCTGATAAAATCCTATCAGTGCATTGTCTGTGAGTTCTGTATGGCCATTGCAATGGAGTATTGGATCCAGCAGAAAAGTAGTGTTGTGAGACAGTTGGGATAAAAATAGAATAGCGTATGGAAGGTGGAGGCATGTCTGACCTCTGCCGTGTAGGGGTTATCCTGGGGTGGCAGACTAGGAGTCATGTTCACTTTTTCTTTTGTGTTGCCCCAGGTGAGAGGTTGCCACCATGCCATTTCACCAAAATTATACATTTCTAGTTAGTGAACGCTATTAGAGAAAATAACCATATATAAATATACAAAGACATTTTGTGGCATTTGAGTCGAATGCAAATGACATTTTACTTTTGTTTGTTTTTTTAATCAGAGTTCTTTCCATAATAATAGTGGTTTTCTGGGAAGTTTCCTTTCTTTGGCAGTGTTCAAAGGGTTCCGATTAATTACCACTTCGAAGAACCATTTGACATGTTGGCAAAGTTGAAAAAAGTTGAAAATGTCCATATAAACCCAGCAAATTTACTTTAGAATACATCCGAATGAAGTACTTGAACATGTACTTATGGAGAATGCAAAAATATTTACTGGAGTATTATTTTTACTGAGGTAACTATTTAACAAAAATGTACTGTTATAACCATATTTAGTTGTACAATTCAATGGCATCATGTTTATAATCATTACCATTGTCCATTCCAAGCTGTTCATCATCCTAAGCAGAAACTGTGTACTTATTAAGAAGTAGTTTTCCACTTTACCTTTCCCCCAGCCTCTGGTAAACACTAATATACTTTTGTTTCTGTGTGGTTCCCTATGTTATGCATTTCAAATTAGAGAGACTATGCAAGTATTTTATCATTTCGTGTTTGACTTATTTTACTCAGCATAATTTTTGAAGATTGACTTATGCCATAATGTATGTCAGAACTTCATTTCTCTTTGTGGATAAATAATATTCTTAAGTATGTACCACATTTCCCCCTGCAAATTTATATGCTCATATTTATTCATGTTAAACTCATTTCTTTGTGTGTGGTCTTTATATTTTCCAGAAATTACTTTGTGACTAGACCTGATGTTTCTCAATTTTGGATTTTTAAATGACATAGGTTATACTGGAATATATATATGGAGCTTGGTTTTAAATGTGTTAATACTTTTCTACAGTGCTTGTCATTATAAAATGGTAGATCATCAACAGTTAAGTCTGCTTCAGCAGGTTTCTCAATTTCAGAACCCGGTGAGATACAATGTTAGGATGTTCTTCTTTTGTTCTCCCACTACTGCTGTGAGGTGAAGTCATTTGGATAATGTTTTACAAATGTGAAATATGCTAGGTGCCTGAACCCCGAAATGAACAAAACAATGAAGGTTGCAGCTGAGTTTATGTGTATACAACATTTTGTTTATTTATTCTATTATTGGACATTTGGATTACTTCCATTTATTGATTATTGTGAATAATACTTAAGGCAACATTGGTATATAATGAATTTGTTTCAGTCCTGCTTTAGGTCCAATCGAGGGAGTCAAAAATCTGTTACTAGTGTCTTGCACATTGAAGCATAACAAGAAAGGATTTCAACTTCTGACTGGGTTGTGAGCCAAATCCATTCACCTGACTCCACACAGGCCTGCAGATTTTGAATCACCAGCAGTGCAGAGAAAGGAGGAAGAAAGTTCTTGGTTTGGGTATTATTATTTCTGGGATGTCGTCAGGAGAGATTGAAATTTGTGACAATCCATATAAGCTATTCCATATAAGACAAACAAAGCATTCCTGTTGCAGGCTGTGTCCTACAGTTCACAGAAAATGACCTAGGCTTGGGAACCACTGACAATCAACGATGTGGCGGTAAAGTTCACCTGGAAGGAATGGCAGCTCCTGAACCCTGCTCAGAAGCCCCTATATCAGGATGTGATGTTGGAGAGTTAACACAACCTGGTTTCCATTGGCCCTTCCCAAGGTCTGGCGGATCTAGTTCCAGAGGTAGCACTTGCTTGTGATGGAGAAACCAGAGAGCGTGCAGAGATACGTGCAGGAGAAGGTCCCATTCCTGATCTTATCTAGTACCTAACTGAAAATCTCACCAGATGGATGAAGCCTCTTCTAAGATGGCTTGGCATTAAGTCTGGCAAGCTGCCCTGGCTTAAATTAAGAAGGCATACAGGGCTGAGGGCCAGGACCTTGTTCAAAGAACCTGGATCTCTCCTTTGGACTAAACTTCCTTCCAACATGGTGCTCGAGTGTCTCCTGAAAATTATGAGATAAATAAAGCCTGTTACATTTTTTAAAAAAGATGAAAATTGAAGGAATATACAGAATCACCAAGCAAGAAATAATTGGTCAACATTCAGCCTTTTTAAGATGTATCCTATGACTAAGGACCAATGATAAAGAAAGAAATCCAAGTTGCCCAGGTGGTATTAGTGAAAAATAAGATTCCAAGAACTGGCGGAACACCAAATGTTTCAACACGCTGAATCACTCATTCATATCCATGCCCACTCCAAGGAAAAATAACCTAACAGAATGCAAAAACTAAAGAATAATATCATTACCACCATATGCCAGTAAAATTTCGCTGAAAATAAATTTAAAATTTATAGCAGTGCATCAATAGGGAACTGCCAGAAATTCCAGCTATATTCAGAAAAGGATGTGGATATCATTGCTAACGTCAGGTGGTTCTTGGCTGAAAGCAGAATACTAGAAAGCATATTCCTATTATTTTGGAAGGGTAATTAATTGCCTAGGGAATATCCTAGGAAGATACCATATATACTGAACTATAGGCCAAATTTTTCAGCACATTGTTAATGCAGTTTTTGTGATATTAGGTGACTCAGCTGATATTCGGTTTGGCTTATACTCTAGTATATGCAGTATTTACCCGTGTTTTATTGGCTATGAAAAGGCATTTAACTATGGATCATAACAAACTATGGATACCCTTGAGAAGAATTGGAAACCCAGAACACTTATTTGTGCAATACAGAACCTGTAGCCCAATAGACAGTTGTTGCAATGCAAGAAGGGAATACTACATGTTTGCATCGTGTAGAATCAGGAATGATGTTGCAACACAGTTTGACCATACTTACTCATTTGTGTGCTGAGTAAACAATGCAAATAGCTGCACTACATAGAGGAGGATGTAGCTTTGGTATTGAAGGGAGATTTATTAGCAGCCTGCGGTATATGCAGATGCCACAACCTAGCTGCTAACAGTGAGGAGGAATTGATACCGTTACCAGTGAAAACCAATGACGTAGCCTTCAACATGGATTGAAACTTAATGTAAAGAAAACCAACATCTTCAAAACTGGACCAATAACAAAATCATGGTAAAAAGGAGAAGGTTGAAATTGTTAAGGATTTCATTTTACCTAGACCCACAAACAACACTCAAGGAAGCAGCAGTCAAGAAATCAAAGACTATTAGATTGAATAATTCTTTCCCACAAAACCCCTTTGAAGTGTTGAAGAGCAAGGATGTTAAGGAGTTGGGGACTACAGTGCACTTTTCATTCACTGCATTGTTTTGTGAAAGTTGAGAATTGAATAAGGAAGATAAGAATGCATTTGATTTATTTTAATTATTTTCCTGGTGAAGTATATTGAAAGTGCTATAGTTGGCCAAAAGAAATCTTGGAAGAAGTAGAGCCAGAATGTTCCTTAGAAGCAAAGGTGGTGAGACTTGGACATGTTAAGGATCCATTCCTGGAGAAGATATGCTTGACAAAATAGAGGGTCATCAAAAAATAAGAAAACCCTATAAATGATTGACACGGTAGCTGCAACAGTGGACTAAAACATTGTAACGGTTGTGTGCTTGGTGTAGAATGAAGCAGTGTTTCCTTATGTTGTATGTAGGGTTACTGTGTACCACTAACTCAGTGACACCTGACAACATTGTTAGTAATGTGTAATACATGCAGGGCTGCAGTATGCAATTTTCTGATGTCATCCTTCTCAGGTGTTCCCATTGCAGTTGTTCAGTGCTAGTCTTCATTGTTTAAAAGACTACTGTATAGAAGGCTATCAAAACAACAAATAGATATTCTACTTATATCCAAATTGACTTAAAGCATTGTTGTTTGGACAGAACCCCCTCATAAGTTGTACTCCACCTGTTATACCTACGAGTAGAGCTATGAGACCCTGGTATTTATTTGTTAAACATTCTGGGAAATTGATAAGTTGTATTCCCTGTAGCTATACCATCTTACATTCCTATTATCAATTAGCAAGTGTCCTAATCATTGCACATGCTTGCCATTTTTCTGATGCTAGCCATTGGGAAGACCTTACAGTAAAGCAAGATATAGATAATTACAGTAGTGTCAAGACCAGAAAGATACGACCAGGGTGTTTTAGTTATATTAATGAAAATAGATGCAATATTTAACACACTGCTCCCAATTAAAATTGCAATTAAGAAAACTTTGTGAAATTAGCCATATTTAAAGCAGTTGCACTCTGGTCACTTCAAGTAAACTGAAGTTACTTTGTCAAATTAATAATTTAACTACATTTGTAATTGTTATTTTACCAATATATATATTTCAGGTGAGGAACAAACAATCCTATACTAGTAAGTCTTTTAAAAGAAGTGGTGTAGAGGGCCGAGCCCCGGTGGCCTAGTGGTTGAGTGCGGGACTGCAGCCCATTGGCTTGGCGGTTCAAATCCAGCAGCAGCTCTCCCAGAGCAAGGCAGGGTAATTTCCATGACCATCAGAGGGCAGTGATGCCCCCCAAAAAACAAAACAAAACAAAAAAAGAAGTGGTGTAGATTAGCATCTTACTGCTATGACCTCAGAAAGAACATTTTCGCTCACTAAAGTTCCATTTCAATTGTGGAGAGAGACACATGCACCAGTAAAACCAAAAAGAGTCATGGGATGGTTAGGAGAAAATAGGAAGAGCCCTGGTGGCACAGTAGGTAATGCAGTGGGCCACTAGCTGTAAGGTTACAACTGCTACTCAGGAAAATGATGAAATTTTCTATTTCTATAAAGACCTACAGTCTAGGAAACCCCCAGGAACAATTCTATTCTGTCCTATAGGGCCTCTGTGAGTCAGAATGAACTCGATGGCAAAGAGGAACCTATGTAGTAGAAAGAATGAATAGACTCTAGACCAACCTGGGCTATATCCTGACCCTAGGAAAATGCATAGATCTCTTTTCTTTTTCAAATGCACTAATCCTTTTTATCCCCCTTCTTCTAAAGATTTTAACAGTTTTATTAACATATAATTCACATATCATACAATCCAGTTGTTTAAACATATTAAAGAGTGTTGGGCAATCAATTTTATCCTTCATCTCTTTTTCTTAATAGTAATTCTAGGTATGTATTGTTATTAGGTAGTGTAGAGTTGATATTCAACTTTTGGTGGCCATATGTGATAGGAATGAATTTCCCCAAAAGGTTTCTGATGATTAGTCTTTGCAAGAATAGAGTGCCAGATCTTTGCTCCCATGAAGATGCTACATGAGTTTGAATTTCCAACTGTTCAGTTAATAGTTAAGTGTTTAACTACCGAATTAGCCATTTCTCTATTTATAATAAGTAATGAAAGCTTCCTCATGGAAACTTTTAAAAATCCACCATCATGGGCTTTCCAAACCCACAATCTAAAGAAAACAACTAGGAAATCTTAAAGCAAGAATAAGCATGTATATTTTAAGAAATAGCTTAGTGTGTATTAAATAGTCTACCCATAAAGTTTGAAGAAAGATTGCAGAGCACAAATAAAAAAGTTTACTTTGATACTATAGTTCATATCTTTTTGTGAGAAAACCCTTGCTTTCTTTGTGAAGTGAAATCTTAAATAATTAAATATGAAATAGGAGAGTGAGTAAATAAATGATGGAATATCAAGTGAGCGATCATGAAAGACTGGATAAGATGTAAGAGTGATGGAAAAGCAGGATGATGTGTATTATATTTGGAGATTAAATTTATGTTTTAGAAAAGCAAACAGAATTTGGAATTCACCAATTTCAATGACTGTTAGTTTAATAGAATTGTGAATTTTCTAATTTTTTTTGAGTTTTCTAATTTGACAATTCCTGTGGGCTTGTTTATAGAATATATGTGGAAATATAGAATATTTTCCTATTTTAGAATAGAAGAAAATATAAAACTCAGCTATCCCACAATAGAGCTAGTTTCTTCTCTTATACACAAAATGGGAACTTTATATTCCTTAATACTAGAATTCAACCAAGGAAATAACTCATTAGTCTTAGGCATTTAGCATTTTATGTATAGTATTTTTCCGTGAACTATTATAACTCAATCTACCATGTTGAATATATGAGAAACAAAAATAAAATGGTTACTTAAATTTTTTTTTAATGTTGCAGATTTATTTGAGGTTCCTAGATTATCAAATGGAGCACTCTAATGAATGCAAGAGAAACTTTGTTGCAGTCTATGATGGAAGTAGTTCTATTGAGAATCTGAAAGCCAAGTTTTGCAGCACCGTGGCCAATGATGTCATGCTTAAAACTGGAGTGGGAGTAATCCGGATGTGGGCAGATGAAGGTAGTCGCCTTAGCAGATTTCGAATGCTCTTTACATCCTTTGTGGAACGTAAGTAAATAATACTCATAGTATTGACATATTTTACAGTTTTCAGTAACTCAGAAGACTCTTACTAAGCAATTACCTTTGAGAAACGTTATGGTCATTGCAAGGACCCCTACTGGAGCAGTGGTTAAAATGCCCAGCCACTAACTGAGAGACTGAAAGTTCAAACTCACTAATCACTCCCTGGGGTAAAGACGTGGCATCCAGCTTCCTTAGAGAGATTTATAACTTTGGAAGCCTATAGAACAGTTCTGTCTGCCCTATCGCATTGCTATAGTCAGAAGCAACTTTAAGAGCCAGGGGTTTGGATTTTTTTTAATATGGTCTTCATAGAGGATAAAGATGCAATTAAAATGTGGCCCTGTTTCTCAAGGAACTGATTGTGATGAGTGAAAAAGGCATGTTAATACAGAAATTCAGTAGTAACATAACAAAGTGTAAAATACTTTCCATCAAGATTTTCTAAATTTAAAAGCAATATCAGTAGTGTTAATTCAGCTAAGTAGATAATTAGGAATCCACTAAACAATGGCCCTCAAGAATTTAGATGGACCAGCTAGTCCTGATTGTTTTCTTGTTTTACATCTTTATTTTTTTTGTTTTTGGGGCATCACTGCCCTCTGGTGGTGCGAGTAGGAGGCCCAGCCTTGCTGCTGGATTTGAACCTCCAACCCAGTGGACTGCAGTCCCGCGCACCACCACTACGCCACCAGGGCTCAGCCTAGATCTTTATTTTAAAATCATTTAAGACATATTGAGGTTTTTCCTACTAAGATCTGGTTCAGGCTCCACTCTGGGTCCCTGCTTTACACATAGCTATATCCTCAGGGTAGCGTACTCGAACTAGTTTCCTGGGATTCATGAATCAAAAAGTAAATGCATATGTAGTTTAGTTAGGTATTGCCAGGGACTCCTTGATAAGGGTTATGTCTTTTTAAATAAATTTTGTTTATTTTTCTTAAAATAGTTACCTTTAAGATTTTACGAACATGTGGGAATATTTTCATATTTAAGCATGTTTTAGTCACTTATAGACTGGCTAGCTTAAAGTTGAAGAATTCTGAGGCTAGATTTTAGCATTCTACCCTTTAACTCTTGAAAATTTGAGCTGAGCCCCGGTGGCGTAAATGATTGAGTGTGAGACTGCGGCCCACAGGCTTGCCCGTTCAAATCCAGTGGCGGCTTTCAGGAGCAGCGCTGGGTAGCTCCCACGACCACCAGAGGGCAGTGATGCCCCCCCCCAAAAAAAGAAAATTTGAATAAACAAGCCACCACATTAAAAAGTTCATTCTGCTTTCTTTTGCATTTCTCCTAAAAGCCCAAATGATTTGCTGGTACTTCCTGTTACTTACTTTGTGCTTAACACAAATATAGACCATGTTACATTCTTTTTGATGAGATACTGCTTTCAAAAATTACCATCATAATATTTTCCTGGTTAACTTAAAATCTACATTTTCACAGGGCTGATTACATGCCACTGACCCTTTGCTCATAATTATACATGAAGAAAATTACTGCACACATATAGTTCAGTTCTGGTAGTAAAGTGTGCTACTGCTAATTGCAGTTCAAACTCACCAGCTACTAAAAGGAAAAAAAATGAGACCATATGCCCCCATAAAGATTTAGTGATGTGTCCTAGAAACAGTAATGGGAATGGCACCATCATGAGGGAAAGAGGAGCGGAGGCAGGGAGTCAAGGGGGATAGGTGGAGAAAGAAGGAACTGATAGCCATGATGGATGTATAACACCCACCTCCAAGAGGACAAACAATGAAAACATGGGTGAAGGGGTACAATGGACGGTATGAAATATGAAAAAATGATAATATAATTTGTCAAGGGTGCAAAAGAAAGAGGGGGTGGAGGAAAAACAGAGAGACTAATAACAAGGGCTCAAGTAGAAAGAATGTTTTGAAAATGATGGAAACATAGGTACAAGTTTGTTTGATATAATTGATTTGTCAGAGCTCCCAATAAAATTATTAAATTAACAAAAGGAAAATATATATTTACCATTGTGAAAACCCTATGTCTTGACTGATGAAAATGGTTATAATGGCAAGCTATATACTAGCAGATATTTTTCATGAGAAATTTGGGGATTGATAATTTTTTCTACACTGATAATTTTGAGATTTTTTACTGTAGATTACATAATTAATAAAATTATAGCTGCATGACCATACATAGATGCATTCTTGTATTTAAAATTTTAGTCATTTTAGCCAGTCATCCTATTTACCCATAGCATTCATGCACATTTAATGTTTATCATGTAAGATCTGATAATATGAAGATATAAATATTGATAAAATAATTCTTTACCTAAAGAACTAGACAACACTTAGGGTAGGTGAAAAAAATGAATTGAAATGACATCATTACAGAATTGAATATGATAAAGTCATTTTTGAGATAAAACAAAATACTCTCCTCTTTTTATACAAGTTCCTTCTGGCATTTGGCATCAATTATTGAGCAAGTGATCTTGGGGGTAGGCAGATTTTAGAAGGTGGAAATGTTAATTGAGGTCGTTTTTTTTTTAATGCAATGAGTTGAACTAAAACATAGCGTTAGCACATATTTAAGACTCAAGTAGTGGTAGAGGAAGCAGAAAGTAATGAGCCATGAAAGGTAGAATACAACCAGAATATAAAGGACCTTAAACTAACGGCTAATTTACAGATTTTGGAGAGGTTTAAATTACAAAATGAGAGCTGTGCAAACCATGAAAGTTTGAACCAAAGCAATGCCACTGAGGACAGAGAAGTAAGTCAATAAAACTTGAACGAATCAAGACTGAAAGGTAAGGATGAATGAGTCAAGAAAGGAAGCCCCGTCATTTAGAATTTGACCTATTTGGAAAATGAAAATGAAACATTTTCTAGTTTCTAGTTCTATGGATATACTGAGTTCTCAGGCAGTTGTTAATGTTAACCTTAGCAGTGGTACTTGCCATTAAGAACTTCTGCCACTATACTACCTACCACTCCTGAGCTTGTAGCTAGACTTCTTTTTTTAGCAAAGACATTAAAGCTACTGCCATAAAGTCAATTATGGCATAATGTAACACTGTGGGACATAGAAAAAAGCTTCACAGGATTTCTAAAATCATAACTCTCTATAGAAGCAGATTGCCTTTGTCTATGGGACAGCAGGTGGGTTTGAATTTCTGACTTTTCAGTTAGCAGCTAAATACTTATATAGATATAGCTCCTTATACCAGGAGCTACCTTAGACTTCTGTACCTATGTAAAGGTGTACCTTATAAAGATGTAGTTGGTGTAAAAATGTATCCAATATTTCAAAGACTGTAAAAACATCTGATATGTCTTATATTTGTTAAATGTTGAAATGAGGATGTTTCGGGGATCCCCACGATCACCCATACTTCAGATGATTTGCATTTAGCAAAAGAATAAAAGAGAAAATCAGCCAAGGAAAAAGGCATTTCTAAAGAAACCTTTGCACGGACTTCCTCGTACAGTCACTCCTCAGAAGGGGGAACGAGGACACACTGAGCATGCCATTTCTGCATTGATGGAAAGTGCAGTAATACGCGTAGCTTTTCTGCCCAAGGAAGTCCATTAATGTCAAAACTGACATTTTTATTTTGGAAATGTGCATAAAGACACCCTTTGCCTGGTACAAACCAAAGTTCCAAACTCCTAGACAGAAAGGATATGTTCAACGTAATGACATAATTTACACAAGCCATCAAATTCTAGTGAACCACTTTATCTGTTAGATCTTCCATACCAACCAAAAGCCCAACTTTGTTAGCAGAACCTTCTAAAGACAGCAACCTCAGGACCACAGTATTAACTTTTTTCTATGTACAAATTGGCTTAAATAAAGTACATTAATAAAAGTCACTTTCTTGTGTTTACTAACTTGCATGTTTGGGCTCACATCTATTTTAAATAGCCCAACTGTAAATCTTATATGATGAATTTTCTGCTTTATTAGTTCAGATATTTTATACACTCAAGATTTCTTGATTAATATAATATTGATAATTAAACAGATGAAAAGGCTCCTTCAAGCAATACTTTTATACTAGCTAATCACTAAATGTAAGACTATGTGGTAAGACTTCAATAGACCTAACTCTGAATTCCAAATTTGACTTTTACCTAAGAATAAGAAAAAAACTTCCTCTCCAAAAATGTGCATGATAAAAATTAGGGGATTTAAGTAACATTTGTAAAAGTCTCATTGTGAAAATCTCCCTGCAATAAGAATACTTTTGATCTCAAAACAGTAAATTGTTTGCTTGTTTATCATTACTCAAACTATTGAACTATTATTTTTGCTTGCCTTCAAACTGTTAATGTCTTGTTAATGCTACGAATACATCCACAAAAACAGTATTTCAAGTTTATATTTGAGAGATTCATGTCATACTTACTCACTATAGGTTGCAGATTCACTAAAATGGTATAATTTGACTTAAAGGGATAATAAAAAGTAGTGCTAGGGATGTGTTTGAATTCTTTCCAAACAGTAAAGATAGATATCTACCTGGCTGTTTAAGAAAGGATATGGGTTAGGAAGATAATTTCATAGCCTAGAATTATGAAAGCGGCAGAATATGTTTTTGTTAGATTAAGTTTGTAATTTGATTTTCAGTGACATGTTGCTTAAAGGGTTCCTGTAGACTTAGTTAAAGATGGAACCATCTTTCAGCATCATTGCCAATTCTCATCAAAGGTGGAAGGGAGTGGAAAATCCTAGCCTTCCTCTCTGTGACCCAGAAATGAGTATAAAGGGAGCAGGTAGGTTCCTCAGACTGTCTATAGAGAATGAATGGTTCGCAACTGGCACCAGTTTTTCTGTTACCTTCGCTCTTTATAAACCACTGCCACAGGGTCAATTCTGAGGTATAGCAACGCTACACAGCTGCATAGAAGTACTCCCTAGCAGTGGTGAGGCAGTGTGTCTACATGGGAACAGAGAGCCGCGTCTTTCTCAAGAGGCATCGGTGGGTTTGACGCTGACCTCCGGGTTGGCACACCATCGTACCCACTGTGCCAGCAGGGCTCCTCCTTCTTACTTATAGACGTAAAGTTTAACCACATTATTGCATTAAATTGGTGTGTGTCGTTAGCATCTCATAGCAATTGCTGATACTTTTGACATAAAAATGGCCATGTTCATCTAATAAAAATGATAAAGTTTAGGATATTTTTAACTATAAATATAACTTATTTCTCTAAAACAAACTCTGATGGCATGAGTACGGTGTTTTGTTTTAAATAATTTGGAGAGCAGCTGAAATGACTAACAAAAAGGAAGGATCCCTTCTTCTCACTATATAACCACTATGAAACACCAAGTAGAAAGCTAAGTTACAGAGATTCATACAGCTATCTATGGAACTGATAAATGCAGATGACAGAATACTATGAGTCCACAGTGCTGTTTATAACCTTTTACAGCATGTCTTGAAAATAGCTTATATTGCAAAAGGTAATTGTGAAATACATAAAACAGACAGTAGAATTAGAAGATAATATACAATATAAAAAATCTCTAATAGAATTGTGGTATGATAGCTAATTTTAGAAGTGAGACATTCTAAAATGTTCTGTTTATTTTTACTGTTCGTTAAATTTGAAATTGCCCCCATTTGTGTCATACAGTTTTTTTAATTAAAAATCATTTTATTGTAGGCTCGTACATCATTTTTCACAATACATAAATAAACATACTGTGCCAAGCACTTTCACATGTCCGCTGCTGTTATCGTTCTCCAACATCTGCCTTTTCCCTTGTGCCCCTGGTATCGGCTTTTCCATCCCATCCCCTCTTCCCCTGCTCTCCCCTCCCCACCAACCGTCAATGCTTTATACATTATTATTTTTCTGTCATATCTTACACTTCCCGACCTCTCCCCCAACCCACTCCTTTGATGCCCGTCCTTCCAATAGGAGTTTATGTGTATATCCTTGCAGTTGGCTCTCTCTCTACCCCACCTTCTATCCACGCTTCCAGCAGTTCCATTCTAACCACTAGCCCAAAGGGGCTCATCCATCTTGGTTTCCCCATATCTCCAGATCCCCTCTATACTAGTGTACCTTCTCCAGTCCATCTGGATTTATAAGGTAGAATTGGGACCATGATGGTTGGTAGGGGAGGAAGGCTTCAGGAACTAGAGGAAACTTGTATGTATCATCGCTGCCCTGTTGCACCTTGACTGGTCTGTCTCCTCCCCGTGACTCCCCTGTAAAGGGGTGACCAATTACCCACCAGTGGGCCTTAGGTCCCTCCACCCTGCTCTCCCCCTCATTCGTGATGATGTGATTTGTGTCATACGGTTTTATGATATACAGGACACACTGAAGCAAGTATACTAGCCAGTTTTGCAAAAGAAAATACTTTCATACATCTCCATTGGTTTTTCAGTTTTTAACCTAATGACTTATTAATATGACTAATATCTTCCTAAATCATCGATCTTTTGTTTTGTTTTTGTTTTGGGGACATCACTGCCTTCTGGTGGTGGGAGTAGGAGGCCCAGCCTTGCTGCTGGATTTGAACCTCCAACGCAGTGGGCCGCAGTCCTGTGCACAACCACTATGCGACCGGGGTTCAGCCCTCATCGATCTTTTTTATAATCAGAAATTCTTGTTTTAATATGTTAAATGATATATCATTGTGAAGATGAACAGTCTCGATGAATTAGTCCTTAGTTACATAAATACTTTTACATTGAGAAAAGTATCAGTAAAATTGAAAGATCATTCACCCCATAGTCTCAGATAACACTGTTATCCTGTTTATTGAGGTCATACAGAACCCCAGAAAAGCAAAAAGTATACAAGTAGTAAATAGTTTCTCTTTATAGTCCATTAGTTGAGGTTTTTTTTCACTCACGGCTCTGCAGCATTGTTCCTCAAGGTACTAGTTTAAATTCTTCAGTCACAAGAGTTACCTAAACTTGAAATGTTTATTAGATTATGTTTTGGAGTTTACTAGAGTCCCGATAAGTAATATCTGTTTTTCCAGCCCCTGCTCAAAGCAGTTGAAATACAACAAAAGGGAAGACAAATACTGAACTATATCAGTTTTATTTGCCAGTGTAATTGGAAAATATGGTTAGATATTTGTTAGCCTCTTAATACTACTCCATAGAATTTCAGGCTTTCCTGAAGGGAACAAACGTGGGCTTAGTTAGACTGATGGCCAAAAACCTGTAAGATTAATAACATACAATTGCAGAACTGAATTTCACTTCCTGCAGGCTGCTGATTTCCAAAGTAAATAAGAGAAAGCATGTGCTATGAATCACTAGCTCCTGATCCTAAATTTATCAATAAAATAATTTACTCTTTTTCCTCTAGGGAGGAACAAATGAACAAAGTTCGGATGTATTAATCTAAAGAGAACCTTCTCTTTAGAAGAAAAGAAATATCTCAGGACTGTTATTTTATTTTTAATATTATTTTATGTATTTAAGGTGAAAACACACAACAAATTAGTTTGCTTATTATTAATTTTCATACAAATTGCCCCATATGAACATTGTTTAAATTTTTCACAGTTTGTCAGCATTCTGATTTATTTCTATTCCATTCTGTTTCTATTAGTCTAGATTCCCTTCCTCTTTTTGCCTTCTTGTCTTTGCATTTGGGTAAATGTTAATTTGTGGCAAAACTTTTAATTAGGCTTATTGCATATTTACTAGAAGATAATATATAAAGGGTTGGGGACTCGCTAATCCCATTATGAATATGGAAAAGCTTATTTGTCTGTGAAATTTTGCATAGAATTTTATTTTGAAATAAAATAAATACTTTAAATAATACTTTAAAAAGAAAGTATAAAGTAATCTTTGAGGCTTTATCTTTTTGACATAGAGTGGCTTTCACATATTTTTTAAAATAGAAATATATAGAACTATTTAGGCAAAAAATATATTTTGTTTGATATTGTAGAAGTCAAAATTTTTAGGTTTTCCTTTGTTTTGTTTTTATTATTATTCTACCATCTTATTTAAGTAGAGAGAAATGTAAGTTGTCCCACTTCTTGACTATCAGATTTTTTATTGTAGCTTTACAAGGTGTCATATTCTATAATACTATGTTTGTACTTTGGTATAGAACTTTATTTCTTCACAGAAATACATAACTTGAGTCATAATCCAGTATAAAAATGTTTATCAATACAACAGGAATTGCTAAGTAGGAAAGTATATGGAGTAGGGAATTTCTAAGTAGAAAATTATGAAAAGAATATACAGAGTGATTAACTAACTCTCAGGGAAAACTAAGGATGTCTTCCCAAAGAGCAACATCTGAGATGCTCTTGAAGGGTGAGTGTAGGTCTCTAAGGATGGAAAGAGGTCAAGACATTCCAGGCCGAAAGAACAGTGCAATTCCAAATATGAAATTATATGAATTGTGAAATTAGTTAGACCTTTATCATCTTTAAATTTTTAGAAAAAATGTATAACAGGAAATGTATTCTTAAGATCATTACATAAAAATGACCTTTGAGCATCCAACAAATCTTTACATGGGACAGGATTAGAGACAGGATCTTTGTCTTGTCTTTTTATAGTACAGAGTTTATTCGTGAAAAGGTCTTTACAAAGTTAAGAAATTAACTCTGTGAAAGTAAATAAAAATTCAGAGATAATTTCTGAATCTATGCATTCTTTTTCCATAACACATTTCTCCTTTTCCTTCAGCTCCCTGCACAGGCAGCACTTTCTTTTGCCATAGCAACATGTGCATCAATAACTCGCTAGTCTGTAACGGTGTGCAGAACTGTGCATATCCATGGGATGAAAACCATTGCAAAGGTGAGTTCAGTCAGAAAGCCCACCTTTTTGAGAGAGAAGTAGCTGTTTCTTTTCATTAAGGATAGCTTGATGTCTTTTTCTGTAACAACTGTGCTTCGTGGTTAATTGTTTTGCCATAAATCGAGATATATAAATGTTCTTTTTAAATGGAACAAAGGCCTTCTCAGGGATGTCTATCAAAGTTAAGAAAACAATTGTTTTCCACTAAAGCATTTGTGGTTTACAAATGTTTTTTCTTTTAAGTAGTTCAAAAATGCCCCTGCTATTTCATGTTATTTTACTTTTTTATTGTTAAGCTAGTCATTTGTAAAGAAACTTAATTTAACAGTTTATAATTTTTTTCTAAAAAATTATATGGAAATGCTATTTAGTGAAAAAAATGAATTCATTTCTAAAAATGGATTCAGCATTTCAGTTTAAAGAACACCCACTCTAAAACCTGCTTATTTTTTTTCATGAAATTCCTATATGACTTGTCTATAAGCTAGTTGTCAATCATTGTCTCTGAAGTAATCAGCAATTCAACCAGATAATGGGATCTGATGATGTCATCTTGAGTTCTTGACAGGAAAGTTGTCATTCAAACACAGTAGAACATGATAATATGCCTAAGTGGGCTGGGGTGGATTTATTTCTATGGCCAAAGTAGAAATGGGGTGGTTGGTGAAGCCTATAATAGATCAGGTAATTAGACAACATAAAAAAAGAGTGTTCATTGTGGCATTTTCTATATTCATGTATTTGATTTTATTTGTAAATTAACACTTTTATTTATTTTTTCAAGGACACAGTGGGTTAAGTATCAGGTTGCTTAAACAATTCCACCAGCCATTCTGCAGGAGAGGAGAAAGTTGGAGTTACCTATTCCTATAAAAATGTATAGTCTCTGAAACCCAAGAAGGAGCAATTCTCCTCTATCCCATGGCATTACTGAGTTGGAATTGACTTGATGGCAATAGGTGTATGCCTCAGTGAAATTACTATGTCCTTTATTTTTTTGTATTTTATCTAGAGTTTTTACCATTTCTTGTTTTAACCATTTGACTTAAAAACTCGTTTTAAATTGGATTTAAATTAAATCTTAGGTGGATTTGACCCAAAATACCTTACACATTTGTGACAGGCCTACTATTAATGAATTTTGAAAACTTCACTATTTCTTTATTTCTTTCCACAGAAAAGAAAAAATCAGGACTATTTGAACAGATCACTAAAACTCATGGAACAATTATTGGCATTACATCAGGGATTGTCTTGGTCCTTCTCATTATTTCTATTTTAGTACAAGTGAAACAGCCTCGAAAAAAGGTCATGGCTTGCAAAACTGCTTTTAATAAAACTGGATTCCAAGAAGTATTTGATCCTCCTCATTATGAACTGTTTTCACTAAGGGACAAAGAGATTTCTGCAGACCTGGCTGACTTGTCAGAAGAGCTAGACAACTACCAGAAAATGCGGCGGTCCTCCACTGCCTCCCGGTGCATTCATGACCATCACTGTGGATCGCAAGCATCTAGTGTCAAACAAAGCAGGACCAACCTCAGTTCCATGGAACTTCCTTTCCGAAACGATTTTGCACAACCACAACCAATGAAAACATTTAATAGCACCTTCAAAAAAAGTAGCTACACTTTCAAACAGGCACATGAGTGTCCTGAACAGGCCCTGGAAGACAGAGTAATGGAAGAGATTCCCTGTGAGATTTATGTCCGGGGACGAGAAGATTCTGCACAAGCATCAATATCTATTGATTTCTAATCTTCTAAAGATGACATTAATTAGTATGTGTGTATGCAGCCTACAGAGCACCTATTTCCAACAGCCAACCCCTTTCTCCTGGATAGGAGAAATCTAACAGGAAGAGCTTCATTTACCATGAACAGCCTATTGTGATGGTGAAGTTTTCATTAGCTCAGGCAGTCTATGTTAAACCAACCAAGAAGCTTGGTCCATGTAGTGAAAAAAATCAATCATTTATTGCTTGGTGTCATAAAAACAAATTATTAGGTAAATGGTCTTTCGGGAGGATAGTGGTTGTGTGGGAGCCAGGCTCTCAAGCTGCCTGTTCGTTTCAGCACCAGGAATATTGCTCTTGATTAATTCTCTAAGTGTTTGGATCCACGGTAAACTTATGGTTTTTGTTATATTTTTAATTTGTTCTGTTTTCCTAATTTTGAAGGATAGGCCAATAATTTTGCATGCTAGTAGGAAGAACCAGTTCATAAAGAAGGACATAGTGCTTGTAAAATAGGTTCAGTTAAAAATGAGATGAGATGACTTGACAACAGTGGCTGCACAAGAACTCACATCGCAATTGTGAGACTGGTGCAGGACCAAGCAGTGTCTGCTTCTGTTGCACTTACGTTCATTTTGGGTCAGAACCAACTTGACCATATCCAATTAAAATTCTACTATTTCAGTTTCTTACATAAATTAAAATTAAAATTCTACTATTTCAGTTTCTTACATAAATTTAAGTGGCCAATGCACAACCCATACTTCAGTGTAGGCATTTGTTCTTGAATTTGTCAAATTATATATAATTATTATGAAAAGTACCTCTTAAGACCCAGAGTTATATTTATCTGTGCTTTTTTCTTGACAAATTCCTATAATGTTTCCTTTTAATTACTGGGTTGTTGGTCATTATCGTCTATGAGAAATAGATGATGGAATATTACCTTTTGTCATACTTAATTTTTCTCACACTGAAAATCTTTATAACATTGGGATGCCAGTTATAACTAGAAACTTGAAAGAGATAAAAATGTTATAACTAGAAACTTGCCAGTTATAACTAGAAACTTGAAAGAGATAAAAATGTCAAACTTTTGAAATTTCCCAAATTTGATCACATCTACTGACAGCCAGTTGATGCCATTAAGTGAAAAATCATTCCATTCCCTTGGAAATCTCATAATACTGTTTATTAGCAATTCATCATCTTTAGATCTGAGTTGCTACTACGTTTTGGAAAAGATTGTGTAGTTCCCTTTGTTTCTTTCATTGCATATGGTAGCCAAGGTTCATATGAGAGTTAATGGGAAATTACTTTAAAAAAAATTTTAGAGCTTATCTTCCTTTAGATTGCTCCTTACTTGAGACAGACTTTTTTTTAATGGCATTTTGACCTTATTTTTATGGTATATTAAATAATTTATAAACACGAGATATATAAAAACTCATTGTGTTTTTTAGAATTTTAATATTATTTGATACTTTAAAAATTTTATTAAATCAAGATAAAGACTGACAAGACAGATATCTCCCATTATTCACATTAACAGCCTTGAATACAAATATGCTGTGGTGGAACTGTATACTATAATTTATTGTAAAGACCTTGGTATTGTGTATATAAGCTTTTTCCTTTTATTGTATTTTTGTGATAAAATTTTCACTGTGTAGTATTTATTGCTCTGAATTACAATACAAATCTTACATTAATATATAATTTTGACATACCCTTCAGTCATTTATAGCACTGAGATATGGGATTTTAAGCAATGTATGGCAAATAATTGGTGTTTTGAATTATAATTAACAGACATGTCATGTTTTCTATATTTTTGATAGATTCTCTAATTTAACTGGATTGTATCCTTTTAAATATTACATTGATATGTTCTCTCAAATTAGTGAGAATTATGACCTTTAAATGTGATATATACAAAATATCTCTCAAAATGTGTTTCTTACATCACATTTTTTTAAGTAAATAATGCCCAGGAAATATGAAAAACAATCTACACATAGTATATCCATGGATTATTTTTGTTTCCTTAAAAAAATGTAATTTCTTCCACTTTAAAATATAACTTGATAAAGTAAAAAGACAATGTAGGATTCAGTGAATTAATTCTTGAGCCAGTTTAGGTAGCTACATTCTCTTGGTATCTATATCGAATAAGCTGTCTAATACCTAATTTACACCAACCAACATTTGAATGGCATCATTAAAAAGTTATAATAGCAGCTGATTTTTTCTTAATCACAAAAGGAAAATTAGCATGTTTTCTATGTAGAATCGTATCTATTCTAAAAATAAATGTTGAATCCACCTTTAACCTCCGTAGTAGAAAAAAATACAGTATGATTAAATACATTACCGATAGTCACTTGTAATTGTCTTTTCACTTTTGAAATTTCTACCTTTTTAAAGGGCTTGAATCAATTTCAAGTAACACAGTCTTTAATGAAGACATTAAAGTTAAATTAGCACAAAAGTATATGGTTTCAGACAACTCAAGTTAAACTTGGACAACAAATTTGCTTGTAAGTTTTCTGAGTGCTACAACAAATGGAACTTTTTGTTTTTTTACAATAGAAAATGCAAACTTATCTAAAGAGGTTCAATTTTTTTTGAACTAAGAGTATATAGAGTGGTATTTTCTCAGGATTTAAGCAGGATGCAAACTATGACATCAATGGCATATCATGATGTGAGGACACACTTAGCAATTTAGGAACAGTATTATCTGTAGACTAACAACTAGATAATAGTAGTTCACCGGGTCTTAGACTCATGTATGTCTTCATTCAAATATAAACACTACCAAATCAAAACCCACTGCCATCTCATTAATTTCCACTCGGCAGCCCTATAGAATGGCTGCATACAATTCACAAGGCTATAATTTTTACAGAAACAAACTGCTACATCTGTCATGGATCACCTGATGGACTTAAACCACCAACTTTTTGGTTAGTAGCTGAACATTTATTGGGCCACTGGTGAACCATAGGTAGATATTAATAAGTTGCCAGAGTTGATCCAATCAAGAGCCATATACATTGATTATATTTTAAAAACAATTGACATTAGTTCCAACTCATGGCAATCCCATGTATGTCGCAGTAGAACTGCCTAATTTAGATGTCAAAGGCTGAGTTCCCCCACCCCCCAGAAATGGATAGCCAGGACTTCTTCCAAAGCGTCTCCCAGGAGACTTTGCCTACAACCATTTGGGTACAAGCATTTGTATCACCTGGGATCCTCCAGATGACAGTTATATTTCATGTCTTAAGTGTTTGTCTATTGGGAATAAAGATAATGGAACTAATAAATCCTAAACATGTTCTACCTTGCCATTTATATAGATAAGTAATGTATATTTGTAGCATGCACTCTTTAAGGGAAGCCCTGTGCCACTCAGTTGATAAACCAAAAGACCCTGTAAAAGCAACTCACAGGCAATAGGTTTTTTATTGTTTTTTTGAGGTCATGGGAAAACTTCAGTGTACTCAAGGCCAGCAAGTCAATTCTGACTGAAGCAACATTATGGGACAGGGAGAACTTCCCCTTGGGGGTTCTGAGACTATATTAGAGTAGAAACCTCCGTCTTTCTCCCTGGTTGTGCTCGAATGATCAACTTTGTGGTTAGCAGCCTAGTGCACAATCATTACACCACCAGGTGTAATTTTACTCCTACAGTGAAATCCATAGTCATAACAGAATTTCAGTCATCTTGTGGAAGTTGCTATGCATAGAAAATATACTAACTCCGTATTAAATGTATATCCTTGAACTACAAAGCTGGAAGCAGAATATGTCTTAAACATAAGATTTGCACTAAAGAAAATATCCATGTTCCTATATTGTTGTGTCTGGTGGAATTCAGTATAAGATAACCCAAAATTACAGAAAATTTACTAATCTGAACAACTAATCTATTTAGCATAAGGTTCAATACTCCTTTGGGGGAAAGGGTGAGTATGTGGGACCAAAAAGGAAAGAAATTTCTACATTTCATAACACAAAAAAGATCTGAATGTTGGTTTACTAACACCTGGTGTCAGACTGTTCCAAGGTCAGTAGTTGTAACCTGCCAGCTGCTCAGGGGCGTCTTTGTACTCCCATAGAGAATTATGATCTCAAATCCACGGGGCAGTTCTCAGTCTCACAGCATTGCTACGAGTCAGAATTGACTTGCTCAGAGCTTTTTGTTGTTTCGTGTAACAAAAGAACCTCCTAAATACCCAATGCTGATGGTGTTTACACTTTAGCTATGTTGAAGAAGGATGCTTCCTCTTTGCGAATTGTATCAACTGGGATCTCAAGAGTAATTCTCAAAGTGGAGTTGCTCTTATTACAAAATCGTGTCTCCTTGTTCATGTTACTAAGAAGAATATGCCCTAAATCAGACTGATTAGACAGACTCATAAGGAAACCCCTGCCCATTTTGTAAGATAAAAGGTCCAAGAAGTCCAGCTTCATTAATGTGAAGACCAAAGCCCAGGATGGGAAGTGAGTCCCCATCCCAGAACTTCCAGCCCTGCTCTTTAACCTTCATGCTTTTGCTGGCTGTAAAATTTAAGTCAGGCAGTTCTGAGTAGCAGCTCAGATGTTCATATAAACTGTCAATCATTCTGATTTAAAAATGGAATTTTTTCATGTTTTTTCACAGCATTATATTTCACCTTAAAAGCATATGTAACATCTTGTGCAGTTTTGTTGCTGTGATTTCTTAGCACCTGCAAGCTCTGCAAGACAATTACTGTGAATTTTTAATAAACAATGTTAACGATTTATAGGCTTAGTGCTAGCTAGAGCTGCCAATGTTTTGCTTTTGTGATATTTGTTAGGTCTAAAGGGACTATTGTATACTAAAAATTAAACATTTGTTCACTACATCACTTGAGTTTGGAAGAATGATTTGAATTGTGAGCCATTGTGACAGTTTGGTCTTCCTTTTTTATGTTTTCCAGCTCTGTCAAATCACTGCCCATATCCAATTGTTAAATGCCCCTGTGCTCGACTCACAGTGGTCCTATGTGACAGAGTGGAGCTGCCTTGTAGGGCTTTCTAAGCTTTGCAGGAATGGGTCACCATGCATTCTTCCTTGGAGCCATTGGCTGGATTCAGTTAGCTGTCCTTTCAGTTAGCGCTAAGTGCATCATTTGTACATTCCCAGGGCTCCCTGTGTTTTATGCAGGGATGAAAAACAGATGAAAAGCAGTTTCATAATTTCCGTGGTAAACAACCAAATCATTGCCTAGGTATTTTGACACCCAACAGGAAACACCCTCACTGGCTGCTAACCACACAGCAGTTCAAAACTACCTGCTCCTCCATTGGAGAGAGACTTGGCTACCTGCTCCTGCAGTCATTTACAGTGTCAGTGTGAGTTGAAACTGGCTTGGTGACAGAGAGGAAACAGAGCAATGTCCAGCTCAAAGATGTCAGCTGGTACTCACTTCGTTTCTTGCTCTGTAGTCCACAAACAAACAAACCCACTGCCTTCCCATCAATTTTGATTCAAGGGCCCTGCGTAGGGAACAGAAAGCCCAGACTTTCACCTGAGGAGTGCCAGGTGGATTTGACATGCTGACCTTCTGGTTAGCAGCTCTATTTGAAACCCATTGTGTCGTCAGGGCCCCTTGATAGTGCTGGGAATAATGCTGCTCTGCAAAAATGCTGCCGCTCCCTGAAAGGTTGATGTGGAAGAAGATATGCAGCAAGCACAATTGCTTGTTTTCCTCACGTGCGTGTTCATCCAGTTGATCCCAACCCATAATGGTCCTATGAAACAGGACAGCCCTGCTCTTGGGGCCTTTTGCGCCTGTTATCTTGGTGAAAAGCCTCGTCTTTCTCATGCAGCCAGTGGTTCCCAGTGGCCGACTCTGAGGTTAATAGTCCCGAGTTGGTCAAAATGCTGCAGACATCAGATTTGCTTGCTAATAATTCATATATACCGCTTGGTTTACAGCAGCAACCATGGGACCATTTTCAACAGGTTCAAAAACGTACTTTTATATTTCCCTCATTACTGTTGGAAGAAGCCCTGAGTGGTTAGAACGTTCAGCAGCTAACCAAAAGATCATCAGTTGAAACCACCTGCTGCCCCAAAGGAGAAAGATGTCGCCTGCCTCAGTAAAGAGAACCTATGGCACCGTTGTCTGTCCTACAGAGTCACTATGATCATGATCACGAACTCACCAGCGTTAATAAGAAACTGCTAATAACACTCGACATTCCGAATTTACTTTCTATTAGCCAGTGTTTGTTTTATTCTGTCACTAGTTTAGTGACTACTGAAGTCCAATGACTTTGGTATGTGTACTTAGTATTAGGTATTATCCAGAGTAAATTTCCCTGTAGCAGTTTCTTATTAAATATAAACATCCAGACATTGTGAAAATTCTCGATGTTTAGTCCTACATTTGACTTTTGATAATAAGCATTAGCAATCAGACTAAAACAAAAAAACTTAGGCATTGATTTTGCTTGTTTCAATTTCCAAAGTGTCTGGAAGTGGCAAATAGTTGAGGCCACTGGAGGCAGCAGAATCTTTAACTCCTTATAATGCTAGTCAAGTCATTAGCTTCCAAAATAATTAGAGTTAGCTATGATTATTTTTGTTAGGTGCCAAGTCACTGTCAACTCATAGCCACCCTATGTACAAGAAAGCAAAACACCTGGTCCTGTGCCATCCTCACAATTGTTCTATATTTGGGGGGGGGACAACACTGCCCTCTGGCGGTCATGGGAGCCACCCAGCCTTGCTCCTGGAGAGCCGCTGCTGGATTTGAACCACCAAACCAGTGGGCCGCAATCCTGCACTCATCCACTACACCACCGGGGCTCAGCCCAATAGTTCTGTATTTTTGAGCCCATTGCAGCAATCCATCTAGTTCAAGCCCCCACCGTCTGACCCAGCATGATGTTCTGCATGGACAAGAACCTTGAACTTTGATTAACTGTGTGAAAAAATTTTTAATCCATGGGTAATTACTGAAGAACCAACTTTATGTGTTCAAATTTTTAAATGAAGGGAAGACCTTAGAATCCTTTTTGTATCAAATTGTCTTATGCTCCCTATAGAATCCAGTTCCTAAGCTAGCAGTGAGGACTTCCACACCACGGGTTGTGAGAAGTACATATTCCTTTTGAGGAGTCGAATGCACTTATCAGCCACAGCTTAATAAACATGAATGAATAGCCTCAAGAAAAGTATGTACTCAGTGGGGAGCTAAGGAGGAGAAGGACTCCCCTAAGTTCACAATCAAATAGACTCAGGAAAGAAGAAAGGAAAAAGAACGAGGTAATTGCCACCAGTCTATCTCAACATAGAGTTACAGAACAAATTTACTTGCTACTTAGGACAAAGGGAAAGCATAGCACCATCTGGTCCATCAGGTCACTGAGCTGGTACATTGTGAAGCATTTTGAGTAGCTGCTGATTCCTAGAAAGGACTTTTATCAGAAACCTAGGTATTGAACCATGATTTTCCAATCTTGTTTTTACTCTTCCCTTGTTAACTTTGTCCAATTAAGTGGTGTTTGAGAGAAGCATTCACTGATTTTGAACTGAAATATAGCCTTGTGAATGTAAAGGTAATTTTTGCTTAATGCAAGTGTTTTTGTACCCCTTCAATTATTTCAGTACCCTGTCATGTATACTTCATAAAACAGCTTATCTCTGAACATATGTACTAGTAACAGTAAACTTGCTGCAACAAGACTTGATATAACCTCTGGCTTTCAAAGTTTTAGTCTGAAGACAATCTTATTTCCTTAGTTACCACATTTTAATATTTAAAAGTAAGACAACAGACAGTTTTGCGTTTAAGGTGGCTCTCCACAGTCTCTTCCTCCTGGCAGTCGTGCTCTTGTCTAAGAAGGTTGCCCTTGAGTATGGACTGACCTTTTGATCTGCCTCTAATGACTAAAACCAAACTTGCTGCCATTGAGTTGCTTCTGATCCTACAGAATATTGAATAGAACCGTCCCTGTGGGCTTCTTGGGCTATGATATTACAGTAGAAAGCCTTTCTTTCTTTTGCAGCATGCCTGGTGTTTTTTAATTACTAACCTTGCAGATTGCAGCCCAACACATAACCACTACATGACCAGGACTATAATACTGGAAAAACTAGCTATCACTTTTGAATTGATAGATGCTTCCTTCTGCCTTTCTCTCACTCACTTAGATGGGACTCACTACCATGCTGTGAGATGTTCTGTGGAGAGAGGCCTAACTGTTACGAAACAAAGGGAGATCTCTGGTCAACAACCCACATGGAACGGAAGTCTTCAGTCCAATATCCTGCAAAAAATGAAATCCTGTGAAAAGCAGGAGTGAAGAAGAAAGTAAATCCCATAGTGGAGCCTTGAAGTGACTGCAGCCTTATGAGAGACCTTGACCCAAAGGAGCCAACGAAACTTCAGATTCCTAATTTATAGAAACAGGTGTTTGTTGTTTCAGACATTTAAGGGGGATTTTTTGGTCTTTTTTATCATTTTTTTCAGACATCTAAATTTTTGAATCATTTAAAAATAGTAATTTTATAGCCATAGAAAAAATTAAAAAATAAAATAGTGACATGTTCCAATTTTATTACTGAGGTAAAAATAGTTGACAGATCTATCTCGATTTTTGCTTGCAGAAAAGCTATAAAAACAATCGACTCATTGTCTAGGTGCATCTGATTGCATCTGAAGAGCTGAAATACAAATAACTGGCCTTCCTCTTCTATAAGTATCTGCCAACTGTCTTACGCCCTCCAGCCATCATAAAAACAATAGCATACACTGATGGGTAGTAAAAAGGATCAGAAATGGATTATTCATTTGAAATGTGGGTTATAAATAATCCTAACTTAAATAACACCCCTTTTAAGTTACTCATCAATTTTCCTTTTAGTAAGATGAAATAATGTAAAAATTAATAAAAAATAAAATTCTATCCAGGACCTATGTTGGATTTCCATAATTCAGTCCACATTTTTCATATTTCCAATCACAATGACACTCCATTTCCTAGATAGTTAATTAAAACACTAGCATTACATGACAATGATTTGTTGGACAACTGGTACTGGATCACTGTGAGCTGGACTTGGCTCATAAAATTGAGTCATTTTGTTTTGTTTTTAGCTTGATACCAATAAAGCAAACATCTGGTTGAAGGGCTGCTTGGTCACTAGATAAAGACATAGCAGACTTTCATACCCAGATCCCACCCATCCTCTAAATTTTTCTGTTGTGATGAAAAATAGATTTTCCAGAAGAGGATTTCTTTTCCCTTTGCTTTTCCATGACCAAATAGTCACAAGGATTTTTTTTCCTGAAATAGTTTTCAATAGCTGACTGACAGCCAAGGGTGCCTGCTATACAGATAAAATTGTATCTTTAATTATATCTATGTATAAAAATGTTCTTTGAATTTGAAGTTGCTTTTGCTGACACTCTTTTGCACTGTGAGTATAATTGCATCCTAAACTCTCTTTTTAATATGAACATCAGTCCCTGAGCCTTTTGCTGTGGAAGTTCCAAGATGGATGCTGATATCTGCAAGATCTTGCCTGCAATCACTCGTGTATTTTTCCCTATCTTGTAATTTTTAATTCCTAGATGGCAGCTCATTCTTATGCTTCATGATAAGACATGCCTGCCACTCCATTGTAGCCCATGATATTCTTTTAATTATTTTAAAATAAGCATACCATGTACTTTGTTTAAAAAATTTTAAAAGCACCTTCCCGCTTTACTATCACCACTTCCTTTCTTCAGGAAGTGGTCTTTTCCCCCAAAAAAGGCACACAGTTTTTAAAAAAAAAAATACCAAGCCAGATTCTCTTCAAGAAATTCTCAAGATTGTCAATGAAAAGGAGGGAATCTCTGAATGGTGGAGGTCATTAGCATACTAACGGAAGTGCAGAGAAACTGCCTTTCTCAAAAGCATGGCTTAAAGGATATGCCAAGGAATGCTTCTATTTTAAGCTGGCATTCTCACCTCTCCAACCTAGAAAAGCAGCTTGCTTCTCTTTCCCTCATCAGGTAGGCAAAGAAGTGATTGCATACTGCTTTTAATTGCAGGTTTATATAAATCCACAATTTAAGAGCATTAATTTGTAGGACTATAATCTACACTTTAACACACTGAGCTGCATTTAGGCAGTATGCCAGATGTAGAAAGTCAGAATTTAAGGATGACATTTCAGTAGCAGCCCCAGAATTTAGTACCGTACTTCTGTTGAATACTAATACCCCGCTGCTAAGGATGAGCAAAACGACCTCTCAGCATTTATCTCCTTGAAGAGAGAATAAAGGAAAACAATGAACTTTTCTGTAGAAACCTCAACTCCTGAAGAAAACCCAATCAAAATCAGCCCATGAGAGCTATTGCTATCTTCATTTTTTTCAATCAGCCAAAGATAAATTGATTTCTAACACTTTAAAGTATTACACGACCCATTTATGAAATCTGTGTTTTTCCTGAAGGCTCGATCAGACATTTTTACTTTCTGAAAATAAATATGTACACAAGAAATATTGTGAACTGTGTATCCATTTGGGAACATTTCTGCTCGTAATTAATGAAATGAATTTTCATTTCCTTGTAGGAAAAATGGGATTTTTAAAAATAAAATTTCTTATCCAGTTTAATGGGGTTCTTCAACTTCATCAATATTGGCCTCTTGAGCTAGGAAATTCATTGTAGCTCTTTGCATTGTAGGGTGAGGACAAATTCTCCCCCAATTAAGAACCACTGCTATAGAAAAATTAAGGTTTTTATGTTAAAAATTAACAATGTATTCTATTCTGAAGGAATGACGGTATGAATGTCCAAAGCTGGTTGGCATAACCAGAAGTCACATAGCCTCCACCATCCATCCTTTTAAACCCAGTTCTGCATTAATATCCCTCCCATGGCACTCTACTTTCCTCTGCACTCTGCTTTTTTACTGAGTTCAATAATTCATTGCCATGACCACATGGAACTTACAGGCAATGCTCCTGATTATGGGATTTATTAAGGGAGTTAACAGATAGTACTCAGGATATAGTTGTTTAACCAGTTGTGCCCATAGGCAGGCCTCTCTTTGGTCCTCAGCCTCTTGGTCTAGCTGATAGGTAGTTAGAGTAGAGAAAGGGGTGTCCATTATACATTGCTTTAAAAAAAATCAAGCTATTGGTCAGGAAAGGATGGCACACTGTGCGTGCTCAAAGGTCCAGGTCTCCAGCCAGAAATGCTGCAGCTGGGTTGACCCACCTAGGCCAGGGGAATTCAATTCAGCCAATGGGGTCGACCAGCGTCATCAGCCATGCCTCCCCACCCAAACACTGAAAAGTAGGAGGCGAGCCAATCAGTGCTCTTTTCTCTCAAGCACGTTCACGTCAGGTAGACGGGGGAGGGGTGTGTGTGTGTGTGTGTGTGTGTGTGTGTGTGTGTGAGTGACAGGTATATTTCTCCTCCTGAGATATCTTACACGGCTTCTTACCCTGTTTGAGCAATGTTGCAAATCTCTTTTAGGACTGTAATAGATGCCCAAAGACATGCCACTTCATTGTAAGCCCCAACCTGAAGGCACTTGACTAAAGCTTCATGGATCAGAAAACCCTTGTTCCCCCAATTCGGTGTCCAGAGGTTCCTGAATCCACAGCCCCCCAAAACACTCAGCTCTATTTGCTTTGAAAGCTGGGAAGTCAACTGCTCTGTTCAAGCTCTGACTCCCGGTTGGACTGCTGCTGCTCCTCTGTCACTTCTCTAGTGACATACTTCTCCTTCAGGGTCCCAAAAACCTAGGGATCTTCTGGCTTTGCTCTTGCTGGTAGTAAAATCTACCCCACCCCCTTTCTGAGTTTCGTACACTTTTCATAAAGCGGCAGTGATTTCACTGTTCTTTCACCCCAGCTTTACTATAAATTTATTTTTACACACAAACTATGCATGGATTTAAAAACTCTTTACATAAAAATAAACTCAGATCAGTTGTGTCTGAACAGGATCTGGTGTAAAGCACTAAGAAGGGTAAGACATCAGCTTAACAAAAAAATTCTTATCCTAGCAACATGAATTCTGCTAAAATTGCAGCAAGAACATACAGGAACCACATCATTTGCAAGGAAAACAATCTTTGCTCATGTCCTAATTGAAGAGAATCCACAATTAACAAGACAATAGCCAACACCACAGACATCTTGATTGGTTCAAGTTATATAATTCTGATTAAAACTGTTGAGCAAACTTTCTGCTTAATGGGCACAAAACTGTTGCATCCAGATCAGCTGCACAGAAGAACAGAGTTTTCTATGGAAATTTCAGACAAGTAAAATCAAGAAGCCTTTCTTGGACAAATTGTAGCAGGAGATATACCAGTACTACCCTGAAAACTACGCACAATCAAAGCCATGACTAAAACAGAAGAAAAGTGATCTCATATATAAGACCTAAGATGCGAGAAAGTATGAAGAGCCAATAAACTGACAAGCAGGTGGAAACACCTTGTATTTACTGCAAAAAACAAATATTGACGTGATATTATGTGTTTGGGGCCACCCGTGTCCTACCCTGCAAGGTATTCCTGTAGGTGAGGTATGTTCAATTATTTTTTTACAGCAGCATGTTTTAAAAATAGTAAAGGGTGTTTATGGAAATAACTTGCAGGTGAGGAGAGTGTGGTTGACAAAAGGTATGATGTGTGTTATTTGTGTAAAAATATGGTTTGGAAATAAAGAGGAAGAAATAGTAGTTGGAAAATGGGGTCTTAGTGATAGAAACCAAACTAGAAAGTGGACAACAGACTTTTGTAGGACCAAAAACTTCTTTATCACAAATACCATTTTCAGCAACACAACAATTATACATATGGAATTCTCCAGATAGAATGCACCGAAATCAAATTGACTATATCTCTGTGAAGAATGATAGAGAAGCTCAGTATCAGCAGCTAAAAGCAGGACAAGGGCCAACTGAGGAACAGAGGGTCAGTTGCTCATATGTAAGTTCAGATTAAAGTTGAAGAAACTGAAAACAAGTCCACGAGAGCTAGTCCATACAAACTACAGGATACCCCACCCGAAATTCAGGAACAGATTTGATGTATTAAACACTAAAGATGAGAGAAGACCTGGTGAGTTATGGCATGATGTGTTAGGCCAGGTTGACTAGAGAAATAAATTCAGTGACACTCACATATGTGTAAGAAATCATTTTCTATCAACAAATAATTATATATCACAAAAATATCTGATTCTAGTCAAACTGAAGTCAACAAATCCAACACCAGTATATAAGTCCCTCTTCAGACTCACGCAGTTACACGCAATGATGCCAAATACAGGAAAATCACCGGCCCATGGATGCAAAATCTCGTAGATCCAATGGTGGTGGACACAGTTCCATGGCTCTGGCAGGTCTCAGAGTGGCTCCCTGAGATGAAGGTGAAGGCAGAGAGGGGTCAGTGCCCAGGGTCCTCCTTATGAGAAGGCCATGCCTACAAGGAGTCATTATCAGGTAGCGACCTGATTGATAGGTTTAATACCACCCCAAGCACTATTATATATCTTCAACTTGATATGGCATTACATAATTACTACACATGTCAAGAACATCATTCATAAAGAAAAGCAAGGGCTGAGCCCTGGTGGCACAGTGGTTGTGCACGGGACTGCGGGCCACTGGGTTGGAGGTTCAAATCCAGCAGCAAGGCTGCGCCTCCTACTCCCACCACCAGAGGGCAGAGATGCCCCCAAAACAAAAACAAAAACAAAAAAACAAAAAAGAAAAGCAAAAGGTCATTTAAAAGACAGAGACGATCAGAATAGATGCCAGAAGAGACTCTGAAACTTACTCTTAACCTTTGAGTGGTTAAGGCAAATAGAAGAAAGGATGACATCAAAGAGCTGAGCAGGAAATGTCAAAGGACAACTGGAGAAGACAGAGTAAAATATAATGAAATGTGCAAAGATCTATAATTAGAAAATAAAAAAGAAGAATACATGAAACATCACTTAAACTGGCAGAATTCATGAAAAAATTCAAGTCTGGAATTGAAATTTTGAAAGATTCTATGGGCAAAATATTGAATGATGCAGGAAGCATCCAAAGAGGTTGGTAGGAATATACAAAACCACTGTATCAAAAAGAAGGAGTTGATATCCAACCATTCCAAGAGGTGGCATATAGGCAAGAACCAATGGTGCTGAAGAAAGAATTCCAGGCTGCACTGAAAATATGAGCCAAAACTACGATTCCAGGAATTGAACTGTTTCAACAAGCTGATGAAGCACTGGAAACACTCATCTATGCAAAGAAATTTGGAAGACAGTTACTTGGCCAACTGACTGGAAAGGATCTATATTTGTACGCATTCCCAAGAAAGGTGACCCAACAGTATGCAGAGAAATTAGAGAACAATACCATTGATATTACATGCAAGTAAAATTTTGCAGAAGATATCCAACAATAATTACAGTAGTACATTGACAAGGAGTTGCCAGAGCTTCAGGCTAGATTCAGAGGAGGACATGTAATAAGGATTATCACTGGGAATGTCAGATAGAGCTTGGATAAATGCAAAGACTACCAGAAAGACGTTTCCTTGTATTTCACATGAAAAGGTATTACACTGCTTGGATTATAATAATCTATGAGTAGCGTTGACAAGAATGGGAATTCCAGACCACTCGATTATGCGCATGTGAAACTTGTACATCGATCAAGAGGCAGTTGTGTGAATGGAACTAAGGTGCACCGGACCCAAGCCATGGTATACTCAATTGGCTCATATGCCTGTGAAATTTGGACATTGAATAAAGAAGACGGAAGAAGAATGGTTGCATTTGAATTGTAGGGTTGAAAAATAATATTGAAAGTTCCATGGACTTCCAAAAAGACAAACAAATATGTCTTGAAAGAAGTACTGCCAGAGTGCTCTTTAAGAGGTACGAGTGACAAAACTTCATCCTACATGCTTGGACATGTTGTCAAGAAAGATCCGTTTCTGGAGGAGAAAGTCGTGCTTGGTAAAGTAGAGGGACAAGGGAAAGAGAGGGTGGCCTCAAGAAAATGAATTGAGACTGGCTGGAACAATGGGCTCCAGAACAATTGTGAGGACGGTAGAGGGCCAGGCATTGCTTTGTTCTGGTGCCCATAGCATTGCTACAAGGTGGAAACAAATCACTAACACTTAGAAACAACAGCTACGTGGGGACTCAGAATATCTTCCACAGTAATCCTATCTATCAGGATAACTGAAACACCCTCCAAAATATGATTATAACTAGAGCTATAGAGACTAGAGTTTTCAACACATCACAAAAGGGACTATAGATAGAAAATTCATATTGAGAAATATCACTTTACTTTAGCATGTAAGTTTGCTAAACAGAATTATTGTCCTAATAGCTTTTAATAGATTCTTTTGTATTTTCTATATATACAATCACTGATATCTGATTAAAAGTACTTTAAATTATATATGCTTTTTAAAATTCACTGGATCAAATAAAACCATTAGTATAATATAGAACAAAATAGCGAGAAATGAAATCTTTTTAATTGTACCTGATATTAGAAGGAAAGCACTCAGTCATTCACAATTTAATATATTGTTAGCTAGATATAGGTTTTCAGGTTGAGGATATTCCCTTCTATAAAGGAGTTCGCTAACTTTATTATATGTAGGCTTGAATTTTGTCAAATGTTTTCTCTCATCTGTTGAGATGGTCATGTGCTTCCTTTTTTTAAATGGAAAGCTAAATTGATTTTCAAATGTTAAACCAACTTTATATTCCTGGATAAACTCATATGGCCATGATATATTATGCTTTAAGTAAACTGATGGTTTAAATTTCTAGTATATATTAAGCATTTATTTTTGCAACTTTTTCATGAGAGATTTTGTGTGAAGTCTTTATTTGATTTTTTTTGTCTTTGTTTGATTTTGATATAAGCACAAGCTGGCATCATAAAATGAATTAGAAGGTATTTTACCTGCTCCATTTTCTAATATTGTATAAGACTGGTATTATTTCATCAGTAAGTGATGAAATTCACCACTAAAGTCACTTGAGCCTGAATTTTTATTTATATGAAGATTATAAAACTTTAAAAATTATTAAAAATTTTATATAGGCTATTTAAATTTTCTGTTTCTTCTTGAACTAATTTTGGTTTATAGATATACTTCAAGGAATTCATACATTTCATTAAGGTTGTTAATTTTGTTGACAAAATGTTAGTCATAATAACCATCTTGTTTATTGTTAAGTTTGAGTTTTTAAAATATAATTATTGGGTTTTATTGTGTTTGACTTCTTTTTCCTGGTGGAAATATATGTATGGGCCAGGCCCAGACTAAGTGGCCTCTGGTTCCAACCCCCATCTCTGCCCCTCGGAGCCAGACACCTTCTGTTCCAGCCTCTCAAGAAAATGGATGATGTGCTAAGCTTCAAAGCACCTGAACTTCAAAGCATCTGCCTTCAGCATTTCCCAGAACTTACCTCACCCAGCAGAACACAGCCCCCTCTCTCTAGCATTGTTTCTTAGCAACCGTAGCACTAGAAACTTCTCTTTCCCTTTACAATCCACCTGCCTTCAACTCAAGTCATATTCCTCCATCCCAGTACCAGGCGCGACTCCCCTAAACTACACTCTAGGTTGCAGGACCCGCCCAGAAGCACAAGATGCGCCCACACCCCTCTCTGCTCTCCCTTTGCCTTCCAAGAGGTCTTCGTGTCTTCATGTCTTTGTCTGAACTCTGCCTCAGTTTACCTCTCAATATACATGCACCAATTCAACAATTGCTGCATATGAATGCATGAAATTATCTGAAACAGGAACATTGATTGCATTTCTTATGGTGCAAATCATTTTTACTGTCCTTCCGCATATTATTTCACCAATGTCTCAAGCAGGGTTTCTAGAAAAGGAAAAAAAGGCATATAACTAAGAGAAAGAAATATTTATATTTAAAAAATGACTCATAAGGTGTTTAAGAAGTCAAGTCCAATCTATGGGCCAGATATTAAAGTAGATGCATCTCCTGAGTGGCTTAGCTTCATAGTCTGATGAACCCAGAATCGGCTGAAACATTACAGGCTCCAAAAGTGGATGAATTCAAGGTCAACAGTTCAAGACTGATCCTAGAGAGGTGAATGAATCCAAGATGGGTAGGTCAAGTGAAAGGTCCTGTGGGATATAAAGAGGCTTTTCCCCAGGTTGTCTATCCCAAATATATGTTAAACCTACGACACTGCTTGCTACACATGGCAAATGACTGTACACTTGGAGGTCATTGCAAGTAGATCACAGGTTATTCTCCCTAAGGGTTATCAGCCAGCTAGAGCAATCAGAATAATCTATTCTTTTCCATCCTAAGTAAAGCCCATCCCTTCTGATAAGGATAGTATTTTGTTTCCCTGAAGCAGAGGCCAGAGAGGTCAAGCCCACTGGAGAGTGACGAAGGTTAGACTGCCATATTGAGTCTAGGGTCTGCCTATCTTGTCACATGTGTACCCCTCATCCCTCCCTTTCCTAGTGCATGTACACCCCTAGCTCATTCCCTTCCTGTCACGCATATGCCTATGGTACAACCCCTTCCTGTGATGTATGTAGTTACTTGTAATCACACTCCTACATATATATAAGCCTTGGTTAGAAATAAAGAGACACTCTCTCCTCCCTCTCTGTCCTCCCGCTTTGTGTGGATCTGGCTGATGAGAGAATGGCCCTTCCGGAGGGAGCATGATACCATGAGACCTGTTTGACTCCTTTATTTTACTTTCTATCCTGTCTTCCTATCAATTTTATATATTATAATTCTATATATTAATTTATATATTATAACTGTACAATTGCACCTCCCGAATGCATGATCATTTGTTAGAGACTGGTTCCCCTCACAATGTCCAGTGGTGGGTCAAGATCAGGCCGTGGGTGACCTCTGGGACATGGTAGGCAATATGGCAGGCGGTTGGTTCAAGTCCAAAGACCCAGATGCAGGATTCAGATCCAGTAAAAGCAAACAGGCTTCCACAGCCATTCTTTGCATACGAAGAAGGTCATATGCCCAAGGAAACTTCCTTCCCTTTGCAGCAGGGTTATGGCTTGAGTAAAGAGTTGCGTTCTGCACTAATTTTCTTATAATTTCTTAGCAGCTCACAGCCAATCTTTACTGAGTTGATTATATTATGTTAGGTAACATCATTGAGAATTATTAGGTCTCAACTGCCAAACCTAGTCCAGCCAAGTTGACACAAAACTCAACTACCAGAAACCATCATTAATCATTAACAGTGTTCCCTAAGTTTCTCATCTGATCTTATAAGCTTTTACTGTCAATCTCATCACATCTAGATAATAATTTAAAAGAACACAATTAAGTTAAAGTATTGTTTAGTTTAAACATGACTTCAGGAAATGGTTTCAACCCTTTTATCCTTTAAATATCTCTAGCGAATCAGTGGCCTAGATAGAAGAACTAAAACCATAAAATTCTTAAAAGAGAACAGGAATAAAGCTGTGGGATTTTGTTTTGGTTGATGTATTCTTAAGATACAACACCAAAGGCATAACCCCTCCCCTCGCCCCCCCCAAAAAGTAAAAACAAATTCGTTGGACTTCATCAAAGTTAAAAACTTTTGCACATAATGGACTTTATAAAAGTAAAGATAGAATTTGCAAAAGGAGAGAGCATGTTGCTAGCCTTTCTACTTTCTTTGCAAATTTTTTTTCTTCATGATTTCATTTTATCTTCAGTTAATGGCTAAATAGCTTCTAGGTCTTTTTTTATTTAGATTCTTGTTAACTATATATAAGCATTATTAATAGCAAAACCCATTTGCACCATAACATAAAGATCAGTCATTTAAGAAAATAACAAACAACCACTACCAGGTCTCATTTGATCATGGTGGCAAACCAGGTTTATTCTGAACTTTTGAGTCTCTGGATGGCAAACATTCAAGGTCAGGAACTAAATGTGTGAGCTTCTGAAGGACGCTGCCTCCACAGACATCAGGGGCATCCCCAGCTCTCAAGGTCACTCCAGTGTTGGCTGTTCCAACACCGTCTCCTTTTGAGGGGTGTGGGTTCAACATGTATCAAATATTCTTAAACGGGTAAAAAAAAAAAAACCCAGACTCTGTCCCACAGGAATAGGTTTTTCATCGTTTCTCCAGCACCTTGTACTTGGCTTCCAGTGTTTTCGAATATGCATCCACGTTGCAGACTGCCTGCTCAAGAGCTGCTGCTGCCTGCTCCTCAATTCAATCAGTCCACTCCAGGGAAGGCTGCCGTCCAGCCTGCTTCTGGGTTAAGTCCTTTAGGTGCCTACTGATGTTGACAGCAATAACTTTCATTTCAAGATACTTCAAGTTGGTGAGTTTATTCATATTTTCCAGAAGCTTTTAATCTTCACAGATAACCGCCAGCTCCCCAGTCAGGTAAGTGGCCATTTTTGAGAACATGTCTCCACAGCTCACTGATGTCGGCCTCAGGGTCTCCATCCACCACTGCATCATCTCCGTCCAGGCTGGCCCACGCGGGTTTCTTGGTCTTTTTATTAAGGGGTTTCTGTAGGGCTTCAGAGAAACATCTTTAAATTATTCAGTCTGACTTACAATATTTTGGCTTACATCCCACATATAAAAACCTCACACCCAAATAAATCCTTTCCCCCTTCCATTTTTGGTGCTATTGTTGTCATAAATTTTACTATAAAACTGACAAGGAATTAGCTACAAGTAGCTAATGGTTTTGTTTTTAAAATATGAGAATTATATTTGCTGACATACCATTTCTGGCACTCTTTTGTGAAGATCCAGCTGTCCATCTGGGATCATTTTCTCTCTGCTTGAAGAACTTCCTGTTCCATTTACTCTGATACCATTCTGCTAGTAATGGATTTTGGCAGGTTTTGTTTGAAAAGGTATTTTTGAAAGATGTTTTCTAGAGATGTAATTATGAACTGGCATATTTTTCTTGTATTTCTGCATTTCAGAGATGGATTACTGACAGGACATCTGGAGCCATGCCTGCCCCTCCCCCTCCCCTAGATAGATAGGCATTCACATTAGGAATTACTGTATATGGTCAAGTATAAGACGACTTGAATATCAGCTAAGGTACCCCATTTTACCACAAAACTGTATTAAAAATGTGTTGAAAAACTCGGCTTATGCACAAGTATATATGGAAAGCTACAGCTTTATCCATAAACATCCATATCCATAAACACTTGAATGTATATTTTGAAAAAAGAGCTATTAAATAGCTGCTTTACAACACAAGAAGTCGTGTTGGCACATGGGTTAAGTGCTTGGCTGCCAGTAAACAGCCCAGCAATTCAAACTCACTCGATTATCTGCAGGAGAAAGATGGGGTCTTCTGCTTCCATAAAGATTTACAACCTTGAAGAAGAAAACAAGATTTACAACCTTGGAAACAGAAAAAGATCACTTTACTTTGTCCTGTAGAGTCACTGTGAATTGGATGGCATTGAGTTGAGTTTTGATCAAATAGTCAAAACTTGTCAACTAACATTGATAGTATGATCTAATCTCAAAGCTAATTCAGGCTTTACCACCTGTCTCCTTTTCACAGACTTAGGAGTGCCTACAGTTTCTACCAGGCCAGTAAGTGTAGTCTTTTTAGTGCCTTTGACTCTGTTTTACATACATACATAAAGTCCCAGTCAGCGGAGTCAGTTGTGGTAGTCAGGCACCATCTCATTCTGGCCTTGGGGGTCACATATCCTGTGATTATTGTGGTATATAAGTTATTTGAACTAATAGCTCCCTGGGACCTGATATTCTTCACTCTCCTTTGCTCTGGGTGGGAAGAGACCAATAGTTACATATGACCACTCGTAGCTTTTAAGACCCCGGATACTAATCACCATAGTAAGATGCAGAATAGTGTCTGAACTATGTTGAGTCAACTGGCAAAGATGTCCCCCAACTTTGAGCCTAAGGGATTGGCTATATCTGAGAAATTTCCGTGGGTGTTCCCCTTGTATACTTTATTGTCCATATTAATATACATGCAGCACAAGTATGTGTGTAAAAGCATTCACAATCAAACCTAAATCTGCATAGGTGTGCGCTCTTGGAACCCTTTCTCGCCTCTGTAGTGATGTTCACAAGGGAGCTTTTGGATATGCTGCTTTTGTCTCCAAGTAATGTGTAGTCCACTGGGGAATCTGAGATCAAGCAATAGAGGAGCACATTTAAGAAACATGCTGGAGTGACTGGCACAGACAGGAATCAAGCAGGAGGGCTTTATGAGGTGTTTTGAGTGCTTCTCTGAAGGAAGAGAATCTATTGAAAAGGTGAACAGGCTCTCTCAAACAATGGGAAGACTCAGGAGGAATTCCTGAAGTTGGCAATAAACTTGGAGCCTGTTGTATCTTTGACTAAATGGGACCACCAGAAAGAGAAGATGACATGGGCCTCCCAGGCTTATTTACAGTGAAAGCCTCTGCTGAGGAAGGGAGTAGGATACAGGTGCCACATGATTAATTCTGATTGCTCAGAACATGTCTATGTACTTGTATACACATCCAGACCTCCGGATCTCACACTATTACACCTTTCATCGTGCTGAGCTGTAGATGAAAGGGAATAGAACAACTCCAAAGAAGCCAGAAGAGATGAAAGAATCACAGTTTCTCCAAATAACTCCAAAGACAGGAGAGAGAGAAATTTTGTTCTATGGAGCGAATGCTACAGATCAATCACTAAAACAGAGTGCAACTCCAGAGGGACCCCTTAATAAGAAACCAACAAACCCTACCCCCCACCGCTCCCCCGCCAAAAAAAAGTTGGGATTCTCTTGATCTTGGCCAACATGCTGGGCGTGCTGGCAACTTCAGGATAATGCAGTGTCTTGTCAGTGACAAAACAGAAAACAACCACGTGAGACCAAGAGGGAATATTAGCTCAAAAAAGAAACTCAGACACAGGAAGGAGCGGGAAAGAAGTAGGAAAGGAAGTGGGAACCCAGGGAGAAGTGAGAAGAGGTTTTTGACATTGGATTGCAACCAGCATCATGAAACAAAATGCATGTAAATAATTGGATAGAAAACTAATTTATAAATTTAGCCCATGTTGCAATAGTAGCTCCAGCAGAGAAAGAAACAAAGAAAAAAGAGCAAGTTGTATACTTGGCAAGCAGAGACCACGAGAAGCAGCATCAGAGAAATGGAGGCAGCATCACTGGCGTCTGCACCACGTGGTATGCAGATCTACAGAGTGAAAGAGCTGAGAGCGTTTTTGGACAGAACGCTTCCTCGGGGAGTGAGGTGCTGATGGGCACTGGTGATGAAGCTAGACTTCCTAACCCATGGGAAGAGAAAGCTGAACACCTTCAGACTAAGACTTACGTGGCACCTCTGAGCACTTATCAGCAGATCTAAAGAGCTTTGTAATACTTGTCTGAGCAGGGAAGAGGCCAGACCAGCCCAAGGAGCCCAAGGGGACCATGAAGCAGAGTTGTTTTAGTCTGAAAGGGTAGAGCCATGACCTCTGGGTCAGATCTTGATCAGCTGAGTCCTGGAATGTGGGAATGCTGTTTACAAATATTATGATGGAGGCTAAGAATGTGGGACTAGATCCAGATCGATTGTCCAAAGCTGAGGACGTAAGAATACCATGCCAAAGGGATAGAATTGATCCTTACAAGGTGGAAGGCGTGGGATTGCCTATCATTTGGACAAGCAGAACCTGGAATTCCCAGAGCTGAGGGAGCAGAGTTACCTGCAACCCCTGTGTGCCTTGAAGGCAAACTGAAGCCCATGTTTAGTTGATTGAAGATTGTTCCCTGGGCTAGGGCATAAAAACAAGGTGTCCCAGCACGGCGCAGGCTTAACAAAAGTGAAGTCAGCCCTCAAACATGGATGAGGGCCCAAAGAAATGGGTGTGGATAACTCCTGACTGAGCCGAGGGAGAACCCAGGGAACATATTATGCACTGTGCTTGATCAGGAATTCACCCTGCCCCCATCTCTCCCTCTGATCTTGTTTCACTTCTTACTGCAAAGTCTGGTTCCCATGTTCTCCACTCCTGCTCCCTCAGGGAACGCCATTTGCTTCTCATGACAATTCTTTTGAATTTTTTTTAGTTAAATCATTTTACGGGGGACTCAACAGATATTATAACAATACATAAATCAACTATATCAGGCAAACTTGTACATATGTTGCCATCATCATTTTCAAAGCATTATCTTTCTACTTGATGATGTAGATATCAGCTCCTCTCTGCCTTCCTTCCTCCACCCTACTACTCTCATGAACATTATATATATATAATATATATTATATATATATATAAAATCTTACACTCACAGCTGTATCCCTTCACCACAGTTCTGTTATTCGCCCCGCTCGAGGGAGTTCTGCATCCATCATTGCTATCAGTTCCCCCTTAAAGTCCTTTCCCTCCACCTCTCTGTACCCTCTTGGAATCACTACTCCCATTACTCTTTCTGGGGAGGGGTTTTCGGTCCTAGATTCCGTGTGTTGACAGCTCTTATTTGTAGCAATGTGCTTACTCTGGTCCAGCAGGATTTGTGGGGTAGAACTGGGGTCATGTTCGTGGAGGGAAGAAAGCATTAAAGAACTCGAGGAATATGGCGTGTTTCATCAGTGTATTGCTGCACCCTGAATGAATTGTGCCTTTTGTGTGTGAAGGAATGTCCAGTTATGAACAACCTTAGGTAGAAGCCCAGAGTCTATCTGCTACCATAACACTTTAACATATAAATATGTGTACATAGATCAAGATCCCTATATTTATATGTTAATAATATTTACTTACATACATGTCTATGTTTATACCTCTTTTATTATTATTTATTTTTATTTTTTTTTAGGGAGCACTGCCCTCAGGTGGTGGGAGTAGGAGGCCCAGCCTTTGCTCCTGTGAGTTGGAATTGAACCTCCATCCCAGTGGGCCGCAGTCCCGCGCACAACCACTACGCCACCGGGGTTCAGCCCTGTTTAGAGCTCTTTATATAGATTTTACCTCCTAATTCTTTCCTCTCTTTCCTTTTACTGTTCTCCTGCCTGAGCGTCATGTTCACCCTTCATCTGACTCAGTAATTCCTCTCAGCTACATTTCAGTTGATCAAGCATCACCAGATACTCTGCACCCTTCTCACCGTCGACTTTAGATCCCCTGTCCCTGAGTGTGTTGGCTCCTCACTCTCCCTCCCCTGCCCCTCCTCACCCATGGCTCCCTGGAACCATCTGCTTTTTTCTCCTCAGGATTGTTTATCCTGCTTATCATATATATGTATATATATGTATATATGAAAAGAAAAAAAAACATAGAAAGTTCTAGATCTATCTTTGTGAATGTGCACCAACCAGGTCAAGAGAGGGACTAAATACTATCTCCCAAGTCAGAAGTCTATTTGGGGGATTTCTCAGACTTCATAATTTTGCTCCCATTGGTGCTCTGTTATGCTCCCTTCATGATTCACCCTGCTGTGGGGAGGCCAGACTGCTTACACGTCCCTCGCTGTGACTCCAGTGTTGTCTCCTGTAGCACTGTGGGCCAGTGAGAAGACATCACATTTCATGTTGGGGCCAGCCCTATGGTCCTCTCTGTGCACGCCTGCCCCAAACAAGAAGGCTGCCTTTGAGACTAGGTGAGCCAGGATGAGGTCCACTCCCTCTCTCTCATTCCCTCTTAGTTTGCTCCCACGTGGACATAACAGACTTCCCATTCTCCCCAGCCTGTATCTTTAGTGCTATCCTCCGTAACACATTCTTCTAGGGAGGGGTGGAGCGTAGATCCGATTGGGGTCAGCCCCACAGTCCTCTCTTTTCCTGAGCTGCTCTGTGTGAGTATGTCTCCCTCAAGGCTTGGAGCACTGGAATGAGGTCTTCTGTGGGACCCAGAAAGGCTTTTCCCCAGGCTGTTCCCCCATTTTAGATGCCAAATCTAAGATGCTGCTTGCTAACACATGTTCACTGACGACACTCGGAGGTCAACGACCTAGAGATTAGCTCCCTGAGGGTTGGTTATGAGCTATCTAGAGCAATCAGACCCTGTTGTCTGCCCCGCCCCCCAGGTAGGACACACTCCATGCTGATAAGGAGAGGGCATTGTTCCCCTGAAAGAGAGCCGAAAGACAAGGTCAAGTGGACTCAAGGAGGACCAAGGACCAGATGAAGCTACCATCTTGTCTTTAGCATCTGCTCATCTTGTCACATGTACACCCCTAGTTCGTCCCCTTCCTGCCTCATGTATGTCTATTGTACAGCCCCTTCCTGTACATGTGTATATGTGTGCCTATAATTAGGAGAACTTGCATGCCCCCTAAATGTATATAAGCCTTGGTTAGAAATATATTCTCTGGCTGAGCCCTGGTGGCGTAGGTGGTTAAGTGCGGGACTGTGGCCCGTGGGCTTGGCAGTTCAAATCCAGCGGCAGCTCTCAGGAGCAGCACTGCATAGCGCCCACGACCACCAGAGGCAGTGATGCCCCCCCCCCCAAAAAAAAGAAGTATATTCTCTCTATGCAGACCTAGCTGCTGAGGTCATGGCCATCCCAAAGGTGAGTGCTTGCATGCTTTATCTTGTCTGATGTCACTTTAATTTTAGCCCTCAATTAAACACCTCTCCTTCAACCCTTTTGATAGTAGGGGCTGATACCCCACAACCTGCTCTGCCTTCCCTGTGGAGACATAAATAATCCCCCGTGCCCCCATGGATGGATTAGTGCCCCTGCCCCCCAGTGCCATGTTCTCTCTCTCTCTTTTTTTTTTTTGGGGGGGGGGGGCATCACTGCCCTCTGGTGGTCGTAGGAGCTACCTAGCCTTGCTCCGAGAGAGCTGCTGCTGGATTTGAACTGCCAAGCCAATGGGCGGCAGTCCCGCACTCAACCACTATGCCACCGGGGCTCAGTCACTCTCTTTTTTTAAAAAAAGTTTTTCTTTCTTTCTTTTTTTAAGTGTCAGTAGTGGAACGATTCACCCATTTTTATTTGCAAAGGGTGGCACAGAAAGTTACTCTAGTTCTCTAGACATTTATAAAGAGTTATCTTCACCTTGAGAAGAAACTGAATAAGAATAAATGTTTCTATTGGGATGCTGTATGTATCCTTGACTTTAGTCTGACCACCTACTGATTTTTATGTTTCCTTCTCTTGACTCCCAGGGTTCCCTTGTGGTAGCCTTCAGCTTCTATGAGCCCCACCTTTATGCTGTCACCTCCATGCTCAGTCCCACAGGTAGGGGGTCTGAGAGAAAGTGCTAATGTCTTCCACTACTCCCAGTCCTCATACTCAGAGTGTTTAAATACAAAGCCTCCTTAAAGTTTATGTTTCTGGAAAATCTGTCTCAGATTGAAAGCAATATGATATGGGAAAGAAAACTTCCCTAACATCATGAAAAGTAGGAAGCTATTTCAGGGAAATGTGTCTTAGATTGAAAGCAATGTAATATGGGAAAGAAAACTTCCCTAAAATCATGAAAAGTAGGAAGACATGCATTCAAGAAGCTGAACAAACTCCTAGCAAGATAGAACTCAAAAGAAAATCGCCAAAATATGACATAATCAAGTTATCCAAAAATTAAAGAGTTTTGGGAGCAACTTGAAAAAAATCAAAATAGAAGTTACACACATTAGCGAGACTCCACAGAAATCAGCCACAGGATCACCACTGAGAGGAGACACTCCACTCTTCCAAGTCACTGGAGGAGCATCATAAAGAATGCACTTCAGAGGACAACACTGAAGCTGCGGCTCTGGGAGAGGGGCCTGCCAGATCAGAGCACACAGGAGCAGACAAAGAGGAAAGGAGAGTGCAGCACATCCCAGCCCATTGAGCCCCTAGAATGATATCCCTGCTCAGAGTAGCCAGTGCACAGAGATGCCCATAGAGCTGTCCCCACCATGAGACACAACGTCCCTCACTGGCCCATAGTGCTACAGGAGACACAACTGGAGAAATCTTGCTGAAATTGCGCCAGATCTGACCGCACCATACTGAGACGAAATACTAAGGGCATCATCGAAGCAGCAAGGAGAGCAAAGCAATGAAGTCCCCAGGGAATACCAAAAACAGACAATGGCACCAGAGTGGGACACCCCATCAGACTTGACCAGAAAACACTTCCAAAGTTCAACAAACAGATCTCAAACCATTTAGAGGCTTCTCTTTTTCTGTCATTTTTGCTGTTGTTTTTCTTTTGCTACTTTGTCTTACTTTGACTTGTTTTTTTTTTAATGCTTTTTCTTGTCTCTGCATAGATTAGATAAGATAGATTAGATTGGTCCTATCTAGATTAAATAGGCAGAATAAACAATGCAGAGAAGAAAACAATAGGACTAATGGTTCTGAGGGGACATGCCAGAGGGGGAGGGCAGAAAAGAAAGGGGAGGGTATTAACCAACTCAGGGACAAGGGAACAACAAATCTAAAATAAATAGCAAGGAGGGTATAGGGTGCTTGGTGGGGCTTGATCAAGGGAAATGTAGCCAAGAGGAATTACTGAATGAAGCGGAACGTGATAGTAGGACAAGAAAAAGGTAAAAGGAAATAGAGGAAAGAAGTAGGAGGCAAAAGACCTTTATAGGTATCTAAATACAGGCATGTACATATGTAAATACATTTATATCTAATGATAGGGAAACAGAGCTATATACTTATATTTATATGTTAAAAATGAAGGCATCAGACAGATATTGGGTCTCTACTCAAGGTAAGAACACTTTGTTCCAATAACCCAGCATTCTGTGATGCTCACCTTCTTGACATGATTGCTGAAGACAAAGTGAGTGCATAAGCAAATGTGAAGAAAGCTGATGGTGCCTCGCTATCAAAATATATAGCATCAGGGGTCTTCAAGACTTCAAAATAAACAAACGGCCTTCTACCTGAGAAGCAAGACAGTCCATATGGTAGAAACATACTAGGCTGTGTGATTATGAGGTGTCGATGAGATCAGGTACTGGGCATGAAAGACCCAGAACAAAATGTGTGTGTGTGAATGATGGGGGTGGGCAGAATAGAGGCCCAAAGTCTGTAGACAATAGGGTATCCCCTCACAGAAGGGTCACAAGGAGGAGACCAGCCAGACAGGCTCAAGGACAGCAATGATGAAACATACAACTTTCCTCTAATCCTTAAATGCTTCTTCCCCCTGACTATCATGACCCCAGTTATACCTTACAAATCTGGCTAGAGCAGAACATGTATACTGGGACAGATAAGAACTCAAAATATAGAAAATCCAGGACAGATAAACCCCTCAGGATCAATAATGAGAGCAGCAATACCGGGAGAGTAAGGTAAGGTGGAGGGAGAATAGGAGAATGATCACAATGATCAATGCATAACCCTCCCAGGGGGACAGACAACAGAAAAGTGCATGAAGGGAGGAAGTGGTTGATGTAAGACATGAAATACAATAATTTATAAATATCAAATGTTAATGATGGACGGGGAGGGGGGGAATGAGCTGATAGCAAGGGTTCAAGTAGAAAGAAAATGCTTTGCAAATGATGATTGCAAAAAATGTACAAATGTGCTTGACACAATGGATGGATTTATGGATTGTGCTATGAATTGTAAGAGTCCTCAATAAAATGATTTAAAAGAAAAATATTAGAAGCAAAGAAGAATGAATAAGATGAAGTTCTGATTTCTCAGCAGAAAGTATGCAGGTAAGAGGTAATGGGATAACATATATGTAATTGAAGGAAAATGCCAACAAAGAATCACACCAGCAAACTGTCCCTCAAATGTGGTGATGATGATGAAATTAGGATATTTCCAAACAAATAGAAATTAAAGGAATTTGTTAAAAATCAGACCACTCTTACATAAAATAATGAAGGGAGTTCTTTGGACAAAGAACCAAGAACAATAGACAAGGACCTCAGAATAACATAAATGACACCACTCAGAATTCAACCCAGATATATTATTGTTAGGTACCGTCAACTTCTTAAAACCCCCTAGACAACAGAGAGTTCAGCTGAGCTGTGTTCCGTTTTTCATGATGAGGGGAGTAGGAGGAGACTATTCAGTTGTTGCCATAAAACATGGTACTAATGTCACCCCAAATTAACAGATACTCCTACAAGAGTGATAAGTGAAACTTACTGGAAATTCAAGACAAGAGGAGGGGAAGGGGCACCTCAGAGAAGGTGTTTACATTTCTGTTCATGGGTCAACTGGGCAGAGCAACCCCCAGCAGAAAAAAATGCTTAACGATACTTATATAGAACCCAAGGGGAGAATATGCTTAGTACCATGTTACTAATTGGACACCGTTGACCCAGTTTTTTGTGAGTTCTTAATAGCACAATCCTGTGTTATAGGCTATTGGGAGTTAAACTCTATGTTTCAGAGGGCACAACATCGTTCATAGATAAAATGACCAGATTTTAAGCAGGACATCATTGACTGAGGGGGAGAGAGTGTCTTGATTAAAAACTTGGTCCATGTGGAGCAACAAAAATGTTGATAGAAGGCAAAAACAGTATTGCAATATATTTATTTAATTTTAAAACGCCATGGGACATTGTTAAATTGTTAAAAAGCGGGGCATCTGGTTGTCTTATTTAGACTACAGCAGAATTCAATGTGGTAACCCCACCAAGTGCAGTGTACTTCACCTCAAACTCACCTGTGGCATATTTAAGGACTAGACACACTTCCTTGGACTTAAAGTCAAGATGCCCTAGTGTGAGAAACAGCAGGTGACTACCTTCCCAAAGTTATGGAATTGACAGTTGTTGGACTTCGGTTTGATGGTGTTCAGTTAACCGTGACCAGGTACTACCCCTGTTTTTTTTTTTACTATTTTACTCCCCTCCTTGCTGTTTTATGCCTTAGTCTAGTTGGCATCTTCTACCTTTGCGAATGAGTGTTACTAAAAGTTTTGCCCTGTCACAATCCCCCCTTGTTTGTGTAAATAGTGTCCAGTCACTTAATGGTTGGATGTGTATGAGTCAGCAATTCATTGCAGTCTGAAGCCAGCCTATACTTGTCTCATTTCCTTTTCTCAGTGGTGTTTTAAATTCTATACCACTGGATGAATGAATGACACTATCATTAGGATGCTCCCGGTAGATGATTTCTTATGTCCTCTATCATAAAAGGATGCCTCTGAGGTGAACCGTGAGGACCTCTGGTGGTCTCGTGATGACACCTTGGGCTGAACGTCCCATGGCCAGCAGGTCAGAACCACCAGAAGCCCTGCAGGAGAAAGATGGCGATTTCTCCTCCTGTCACCAGTCACAGTCTTGGAACCCCACAGAGGGTTGTTGTGAATGAACAGTGACTCAATGACAGCGAGCATACAGCCGCAGTGCTCGAAACTGCATGGTACTGATATCATGAGAGATTCTCAAACCAAGGGAAAAGAACTGAAAACCCAGAAATAAAAGCATCAGTATACAGACAACTGGTCTTTGATAAGGGTTTCAAAAATATCAAATAGGAAACGGATGCCCTCTTCAACACGGGGTGTGAAAAAAATGGATATCTAACTATAGAATAATGAAGCAAGACCATTATCTCACTCCATACACAAGAATAAACTCAAGGTGGATCACAGACCTCGAAGTAAAACCCCAGGACTATCAAAGAGGGAATTGGGACCAACCTGAGAACTTTGGCACAGGGAATACACAGGCTATCAGAAATAGGAAAAGACACAAACAGAGGAGGCACACATTGACAAGTGGGATACACTAAAGATAAAGCACCTATATACTTCGAAAGAATTCACCAAGAGAGTAATAAGAGAGCCCACAGGCTAGGAAAACATCTTTAACAATGACAAATCAGATAAAGGCCTTACCAAAAAGAACAAATCTAACTGTCCACTGAAGAGGTGGGCAAGAGACCTGAACAGAAGTTTCACAGAGACAGAAATCCAAACGACCAATAAACATATGAGAAAATGTTCCCAATCATTAGCCATAAAAGAAATGCAAACTAAAAAAAAAAAATGAGATACCACCTAACACCCTCAAAGATAGCCTAATTCAAAAAATCAGAAAGCAACAAAAGTTGGAGGAGCTGTGGGGAGACAGAAACTCATTCACTGCTGGTGGACCTGTAGAGATGTAAAGCCACTATGGAAATCAATTTGGCAATATCTAAAACAGATGGAAATTGAGCCACCACAGGACCCAGCAATCCCCCTACTGGGTATATACCCAGAAGAGGCAAGAAACAAATCATGGCCAGACATCTGTGCTCCAATGTTTATTGCAGCACAGGTCACAATTGCAAGAAGTTGAAAACAACCCAAATTTCCATCAACTGATGAATGCATTAAAAAGCTGTGGTACATACATACAATGGAGTACTATGCAGCACTGAAAAAGTGGTGATGAATGCATTTAGCTTATCACTGCACGGGAAGAACTGGAGGAAATTATGCTAAGTGAAGCAAGCCAAGCACAAAAGGAAAAGCACAGCTTGAGTCCATTGAGGTAAGCTTAAAAAAATGCAAAAGGGACATGGGGAGAAAAGCTACTGTACACAGAAACTCCTGGGGGGAGGCCCAGGTAGAATGGCAGAGGCCAGACCAAATCTAGGGCTACACATGGTAGCCAACTGAGGGGTAGGATTGGAGGGTGATGGCGATATGTAATAGGAGAATGGGGCACTAACCCACCCAAGGGGGGCATCTTCTTTATATCTCCACAGGAAAAGAGGGACCAAACTTAAACCCGGTCTTCCAGGATGCCAATGCAGCATAACGGCATGGAGCGGCTAGCCAGTGGAGGGGTCCAACTACGTGGAGAGCCGCCCCTCCCCCCAGGGGAGTTTGCTTTGGAGGTCAGCGCTGAGGCTGCAGTGCACAGAGAGTGACCAAAGCACACAAGAACAAGTGAAGGGGGAGGAAAAGAGAGTGAAGTGCATCCTGACCCATCGAGTCTCGAGAAAGATCTTCCCACTAAAAACAGCCAATCCACAGAGAGGACCATGTGGTCAGCCCCACTGTGAAATACACTGTCCCTTGCTGACCCAAGATCCTACGTGGACAACACTGGAGAAGGAGGGTTGGGAATGCACCTGGTCTGACCCCAACACACTGAAGCAAGGCCATATAGCAGAGCAGCAGGAGGAGCACAACATAGAGTTCCTGAGGGACTGCCAAGGATATACTTTGGGGTCAGGATGTGACATCCCATCTGACAAAACTGGGGAACACTTCTGGAGGTCAACAACCAGACTTTGAACTATATACAGGTTTTTCTTTTGATATTATTATTTATTTATATTTTCCGCACATTGAGTTTTATTGTTGTTGTTGTCATCATCCTTTTGGTTTCTTTTGTGGCTTCCTCTTGTGATGTCCTGATTATTTTTGGTACATACCATTATCTCTACCAGTCTATCTAGATAAGATAGGCTGCATGAACAGTGTGGAGGAGAAAACAATGGGACTGATGGTTCCTAGGGGACATGGGAGATGGGGAGGTGGGGGAAAGGAGATGGTGTTGACTATCCCAGGGACAAGAGCACAACAAGAGATTCAAAATCAGTAGCAAGGTGAGTGGGAGAAGCCTGATAAGGATTGATCAAGAGTAATGTAACAGAGAGAAATTACTGAAATGCAAATGAAGGCTGAACATGATAGTGGGACAAAAAGAAAGTAAAAAGAAATAGAGGAAAGAACTGGAGGGCATGTAAAGGGCATTCATAGAGATCTAAATACAGGCAGGTACATAGGTGGATATATTTATATATGATGATGGGGAAATAGATCTACATGCATAAATGTATAGGGATGAGCATTGGACCTCCACTCAAGTACTTCCTCAATGCAAGAACACTTTGTTCTATTAAATTGGCATTCCAGATGTTCACCTTCCCGACACAATCACTGAAGACAAATGTATGAATAAATAAATGTGGCAAAGAAAGCTGATGGTGACCGGCTATCAAAAGATATAGCATCTGTGGCTTTAAAGGCTTGACAGTAAATAAGCGGCCATCTAGCTCAGAAGCAACAAAGCCCACACAAAAGAAGCACACCAGCTTGTAGGACCATGAAGTGTCAAAGGATCAGTAATCAGGCTTCAAAGAACTAAAAATCATAACATTGCATGCCTGTGTTCCTATTATGATTGCTGACAACAAATGAGTATATAAGCAAATGTGGTGAAGTAAGCAGATGGTGCCTGGCTATCAAAAGATATAGCATCTGGGGTCTGAAAGTCTTGAAAGTAAACAAGTGGCCATCTAGCTCAGAAGCAACAAAGCCCACGTGGAAGAAGCCTGTGTGATGATGAGGTATCAAAGGGATCAGGTATTAGGTATCAAAAAACTAACAATTATATCACTGTAAATGAAGGGGAGTACAGATTGGGAACCCAAAGTCCAGCAATAGTCAAAGTGACATACCCTTACAGAAGGGTCGCAGGGAGATGAGCCAGTCAAGGTACAGTGTAGCAACAATGAAATTTGCAACTTTCCTCTAATTCCTAAATGCTTCCTCTCCTCCCACTATCACGATCCTAATTCTACCTTAAAAATCCAACTAGACCTGGGGATGTACACTGGTTCGGATAGAAGCCAGAAACATGGGGAATTCAGAATAGATGATCCCTTCAGGACCAGTGGTGAGAGTGGTGAAACCAGGAGCACGGAGGGAAAGTAGAGTAGAAAGGGGGAACCAATTGCAGGAATCTACATATCGCTTCTTCCCTGGAGTATGGACAACAGGGAAGTGGGTGAAGGGGCACATCGGACAGTGTATGAAATGACAAAATAATGAAAATTTGTAAATTATTAGGAGTTCATGGGGAAGGAAGAAGTGGGGGGGGAAATATGAGGAGCTGATACTTGAGACCCAAGTAGAAGGAAGATGATTTGAGAATGATGATGGCAACAAATGTGTAAATATGGTCTGCATACAATTGTACATACAATTGATATATGTATTGATCATGATAAGAGTCCTATGAGCCCCAAATAAAATGATTGAAAAGAAAGATAGAAAGACTAGTGCCTGGGGTCTTAAAGGATTATCTTTTTAAAAAGCTGTCATCTAAGTGAGACATAAACTAAGTCCCCATGGAAGAAGCACACCAGCCTGTGGGATCCAAGGATTGTAAATTATACAATCCAAATCAGAAGGAAGGAAAGAATGATACCATAGTTTAATTATGAACACAAAGCTTGCAGGAGGGTATGGATGGCAGTGGAAACCCAAAATCCATTTCCATGGTCTCTATATGGATTAAACCTCTGGTGAATTCCATATGAACATAGTCCAGGGATGTTAATAGTCCCTCTATCAGACAAAGAACACTGTAAAGTCAGTTATGGCATATATAGCTAGGTTAAAATGTAATACTTTATTATTTGATTTCCATGTTGACACATTCCAATGTTGTTTCAGTTTTTAATATTTTCTGCTTTTTTAAATTACTGTTTTTCTATGTTTTGTCTAGCCATGGTTGTTTGTTTGCATCAGGTTGGCGTTTCATATAAATTTCTCTATATGAGATCCAGGCTAGGTAGAGTTAAAGAAATAGTAACTGGATTGATAATTGCCTAAGAGCATTGCCGTGGAGAACGAGGCAACGGGGAGCTAATAATGAGCACAAGATGGACTAGGAATGGGAAGAGACCACTTCTAAACAATTGGTCACCACATCACCCATTTGCTGCCATATAAAATAATGCTAATCAATAAACACTTCTATCAAGATGTTGTTAAGCAAACCTTACTGGAAACTCAAATCAAGGTGGGTGGAGGGAGACGTGCATGTCTTGGTGAAGGAGATTATATTTATGATGTTAAGAAAATGAGGAGGAGCAACCCTTCACTGGGGAGTTTGGTGGGGGTGGGGACCCTTAACAGTACTTAAATAGAATGCAAGGAGAGGATATGCCTGGTATTGTGATCCTATTTGGACGATTTTGACCCAGTTTCTATCCAGTCCTTGGCGACCCAGCCCATGTGCTATGACTACTGGAAATTTGAACTTTATTTCCATTTGAGGCACACAACATCCCTCACAGGCCTGATCAGAAGGATTCAATGTTGAAGCCCCAATTAATGAACTGGGCTTTAAGGCTGAAACTTCACCTGTCATCCTTGGACTTAAGACTGAAGCTTCTTGGTGTGATAAGAAGTAGATGATTGCTGTCCAAAGAGTATAGAACTGATGGTCACTGGACTTTGATTTGGAATTCTTGCCTTGAGGGTACCTAAGGAATGGTTACCTGGGCCTATTATATACTTACTATTTTAAGCCCTCCTTGCTTTATTATGAAATGCATTAATCTGATAGGTATGTGTCTGTCATTGTGAATGAACGTTATTGAAAGTTTTGCCTTATTACCTGTGATAGTCAAGGTAGACCAGAGAAACAAATTCATAGACACTCATGTGTATGGGAAAGAACTTTATATACAAAACCAACTGAGTATTAAGAAAACATCTCAGCCCAGTCCAGATTAAATCCATGAATCTGATATTAGCCCATTTGTCTGATATCAATCTATAAAGTCCTCTTCAGATTCATGAAACACATGCAATGACACCGAATACAGAAAGATCACAGCCCAGTGGGTAGAAAGTCTTGTGTGTCCTGTGGCGTTGTAAGCATCTCAGCTCTGGCAGGAGTCTCCATGTGACTTCTCCAGGGCACTAACATAGTTTCATGTGTCTTGTCAGTTGCTACGTCTCCCAGGGTGTGAGGAGAGAGATAGTCTCTCACCTTCAATAGGGAAATAGAGGAGTTTCCAGAATCCTCAGGAGAAGGATATGCCCACACAGAGGCCTCATTAGCTATGACCTGATTTACAGACTAGACTCCACGCCTTCCCTCTTGATCCTCTCAAGTCTCAAACAGACACCAAAGTATGTAACTACCACATCACCAACCCCCATTGTTTATGTAAGTCATGTCCAGTCACTTAAGAGTTTAATCTGTTCAACAATTCATTATTTCAGTTTATAGGTGGCAGATATAATTTTCTTTTTCCAACAGTGTTTAAAATTCTATACCATTGGCTAAATTAATGACAATATCAAAAGAATTAGGAATCCTGGTGGATGTAGAGGTTATGCACTGCACTGTGATCTGAAAGATCAATAGTTCAAAATCTCCAGTTGCTCCAAGGGAGAAATATGATGCTTTCTACTCCTGTAAAGTTAGTCTCAGAAAACCACAGGGGCACTTATCTTTCCCTATAGGGTAGTCATGAGTTGGAATTGATTCAATAGCACTGAGCTTCTCGAGAGGATAACCTTATTCCTAGAGCTATCATTGATAATGGTTCCAGTAGAATGATAGTGATATCTTTGACGTGAACCAGAGAGATATGTAAAGCACATATATATGAATAGATTTAGGGCTCATGCTTAATTCAAGCCCCAATCTAAGAACAATTAGATCTTATGACATGGTCCTGCTTGATGCTTACCCTCAGAAAGAGGTCACTGAAGACATAGGGGGCATTGAAGAATTCAAAGAATAGTGCCTGGTATCTTAAAGGCTTGTCTTAAAACAAGCAGGCATCTAAGTGAGGTGCTAACTAAATCCCCATGGAAGAAGCCACACCAGCCTGTATGATCCAGGGATTGTAAATAACTAGACCAGTCTGAAGGAGAGAATGGTATCAGAGTTTGAAGTGTTAACACCGAGGTACCACAATTTTTCCAGAAAGAGTTTCCAGACAGGAGAATTCCAGATAGTAAAAACCCAAAATCTGTTTGGTGAGTCCACTTCATGTTTTCAGCCTCTGGTGCATTCCTTCTGACCATAGGTGAAGAATATGAAAAGCCATGCTGTCAGACAGGGCATTATAATGTTAGTTATGGCAAATGCAGTTGGGTTAAAATGGAGTATCTTTTCGTTTGATCTTCCTTTTAAATCATTTGTTTCAGTTTTTTTTAAAGGGAAATAGATGTGGACTAAACCTTCTCTGAATCCCCTCTGACCATAGAACACAGACATGAATAGTCTGGCTATCATGCAGAGCACATTAGAAAATTATGATCATTGCATGTATAGTTAGGGTAAAAGTTAAAGCCTTAGCATTTTAACTTCCCTTTGACTCATGTTAAATTTGTTCTACTCTTTAATATTTTCTGCTTTCTTTTCAATTGAAATTTTTCTTTGTTCTTGTTCTTACTGTTTTGCTTTATCCGTTTTCTGCATATGAAATCCAGGAAAGATAAGTCTATAGAAAAAGTAAGTGGATTAATGGTTTCTTGGGGATATGGCAGGGAGGTGGGGAAATGGACAGTTAACAATGATTACAAAAGTCTAAATGGAATAAGGTAATGATTGTACAATGGTGCTTACTGATCAAACCATTGAATAGTAATATTTAGGAATTACATGTCAATAAAAATGCTAAAAATTGGTCACAGAAAACTCTATGATAGTGGAATATGGTGTGATACAGAGTCAGAAAATGAGTCCCTCAAGCTGGATGACACGTGGGTGGAGCAATGCTTTTAGAACCTTCATCTGTTAGTGTGGCATGACTCAAAATGAGGAGGAACATCTGAAGACATCCATCAATAATCAGAACATGGAATGCAAAAAGCATGAATGAAAGAAAATCAAAAGTTTTAAAAAATGAAATAGAATATTTAAAGATCAATAGTCCAGTGAAAGGGGTTGGTATGGACTATTTTGAATCAGACATTTATTATCATTTACTTAGTGTGCCAGGAATGACAACTTGAAGAAAAATGTCTTACTAATAATCAAAAAGAACATTTCAAGATCTATCCTGAAATACAATGCTATCAGTGATAGGATAATATCTATACACCTACATGGAAAGTCAGTTAATATGACTGTTATTTAAATTTGCACACCAAACACTAAATCCAAAGATGCTGACATAGTATATTTCTACCAAATTCTGCAATATGAAATTATTAAACATGCAATCGAGATGCACTGATGATTATTGTTGATGGAATTTGAAAGTTGGAAACTGTGTTAGGCCAGGTTGACTAGAGAAGCAAATCCAGGGACACTCAGATATGTGTACAAAAGAGTTTTATATCAAGTACCAATTATACTCACCTTCATGAAATGAAGTGCCTCTTATTGGTTCCATAACAGAAATTTCTTTCCCTGGATTTTTGGGGATCTTTTCCTGCTTATACTTTATTAATATTTTTGCCTGCATATGATTCATCTTTTATCCTTACCACCTTGACACAATTTTGTTTTCTATTGCGTCTCCAGCTGTGATGCACAAGAAGAGTGCATGCATAATGATAATAATGGATACAAAGGGAGATAGGAAATACAGGGATGTGGGGGAGAGAGGAAAGGAAAGGGAATTTTAGGAGTAACTAATGAACATGGGTGGAGAGAGAGTACTAGAACAGTACTAGTACTAGAACAGATTGTGAGTGCATGAAGCATCTTAAAGGAGATTTGACCATGGGGAGAGAGAAGACTCTAAAATTAATGGGGTAATTGTACAATTATCCATGATGTGATTGAATGATAGAACTGTTGAGTCATATGATATGTAAATTACTTGCAAATAAAACTGCTGAAAAATAAAATAAAAATAATTAAAATCTATCAAATAGGAAAAAAAGAAAAACTAATTATATACTGAGAAAACATCCCAGATCAAGTCCATAAGATCAAAACTAGTCCATAAATTTAATACTAGTTCCCAAGTCCCTCTTCAGATTCATGTAGGCAGATGCAATGGTGCAGAATTCAGGAAGCTCACAGGCCAGGGCGTGCAGAGTCTTGTGGACCCAATGACAGTGGAGGCATCGCAGGGCTTGTTCAAGTCTCAGTGTGGCTCATCAGCAGGAAGGTGAAGGCAGTGCGGGGGTGGGGGGGGAGATTTCTGGGACCCTCCTTTTGAGAAGGTCATGCCCACGAGGAGGTACCAACTGGCTGTGACCCGACTGATTGACTAGACTCCACCCCTATAGCTTCAAGCTCAACTACACGAAATTATGTAGCTACCACAGAAACAAAAGGGAAGGATCAATAGTTACAAATGGCCTTGCTGGGAGAAACAATGATAATATGATAGAATTTTTCAAGATTTCTTCATTTTAAATACTTTTTTCAACAACATGGACAATGACGATACACATAGCATACACAGAAATAAAATTGACAAAATTTGTGGGACACAATCAGTCAAAATGAAGCCATGAGTTGACTGTAGAACAGACATTATTTGCTCTCATGCAAGTTCAGCTTTAAGCTGAAGAAAGTGAAAACAAGTCCCTGAGAGCCAAAATACAACTTTGAGAATATTCCACCTGAATTTAGAGAAGCTCTCAGTACAGATTTGATGCACTGGACACAATTTATAGAAGAGCTGATGAGCTGTGTGATGTCAACAAGAATACTATACATTTCTGTGAGCCCCTGGTTTGTAGAAGGCTATGGATAGCAGTGGAAGCCAAAAGTCCAATTTTCAGGGTGCACATGGATTAAACCTCTGGTGCCTCCCCTCTAATCATAGCTGAGGGGTGTGAATAGCCTGTTCTCAGACAGAGAGCATTGCGAAGTCTGTCATGGCAGACACAGGTAAAAATCATTTGATCTTGCTGCCCATCTATTTTGAAATGGTTTCTATTTTTCATTATAACACTGATGTATTTTATTTTAGTATTATTTTTAAATCATTTTATTGGGAGCTCATACAACTCTTATCACAACCCATGTATAAGTCCATTGTGTGTCAGCCACATTTATCCGTTGCCCTCATCATTCTCATAACAATTGCTTTCTATTCAAGCCCTTGGCATAGGCTCCTCTCAATTTCTTTTTTAAGTGGAGAAGCATACACGTGGATTTGCCCCTGGTGATTCTCTTCTGACCATAGAACAGGGATGTGAAAAGCCTATTGGTTGTGCAGAATGCATTGGAAAGTGGATTGCTGTAAATGTCATTCGGTTACAATTTAGGACCCTATTTATCATTTGATTACAGAATAATCATCAATTTGAGATTTAAAAAGGGCAGAATTCAGAAAGGTTAGGCAAGAAGGAAGAATGGAAACAGGAAACACAAGAAGAAAGAGGGATAACTAATGTTACATTGTTGGGATGATAGTCAATGACATTAAACAAAATGTGTATAAATTGTTAAATGGAAAACTGATCTGCTGTGTAAACATTCATAATTAACCAAAAAACATTTTTTCACATACCAAAAAGTATACTTAATTTGTAAGTTGTATATTCAATAAGTTGCCATATATCTCTCTAAGTAGCTTAATATGATTTTTTCATGTGTGAAAAAAAGTATTTAATCTTCTTGAAATTCTGATTCTCTCAGATGAAAAGGTTTTTTAAAAATCATTTTATTGGGAGCTCCTTAATATGATTTTTATCTTACCATTGTACCTATGACCTTGTTTGGAAATAGCTTTTTAATATGTTATTAAATTCATACCAGCCTAGGGAAAATTACAAAACTACTCACTTTTGAGATATAAAAGGACAAGAATAGACACAAGTATGCACACACACCAGGGAAAACAAAAGATAAACTACAGTTTCTACAAGCCCAGAAACACCAAGGAATTGAGACAGCACCTAGAAGTTGAAATAAACCTCCCCCTGGGCCATGCCCTGAATTTGGACGACTAAGTATTTTGGACTGTGAGAGAATAAATTTGTGGGGTTTTTTGGTTCGTTTTGTTGTGTCTTTTAAATTTACACTTTAAAAATCACTCATTGCCCACGGCATTTCTGTTAAAGGCACGCCAAGAAACTAAAACACCACGTGGGGACTCAGTTTGCCACTGAGAAGGCTGAGAGAACAAGAAGCCCTCACCTGCGCCCTGGTTCTCACGGGGCACCCACTGGCCTTCTGTCCGGCTCACCAGCCCTCTTTGTACACTTGTCAGGCCTCAGTCTCCTGGTCCATCAATTCTGAGAGGACTCAGGACTTGCTTTGCTCTCCTGCCATTTGTGAGGAACCAGCAAGGGAAGTTGAGTGGAAGGAAAAGCTGTGAAGTCTTATTAGCAGTTTATTATTATTGCTATTAATTATCTCTAGAAAACTGCTGGGATTAAGAGTCTGTGTTTTCCTCACGTATTCCTCTAATGACCATTACAATGAGGGAAGCCAAGCAGACTTAATTTGCTAATGCCAACTACTAAATTATGCAAAACCAGATCTGCTAATGAAGTTCTCCTGCTTTAGCTGCTGGCGCTGATTAGTTTTGCGGGTGTCTTTTAGGAGGGGGTGGGAGTGTGCCATGTGGCTTCTCCACATCCAGCAGCCAGTCACCTGCCTGCTCACACTTCCTGGGCAAGTGTTGCATGAAATTTGAATTCCCAGTCCTCAGAGAACTCATGGGGGCCATGTAGATTCTTTGATGATTCAAGGTAGTTTTATGTATTTATTTTCAGTTTGAATAGAATGAAATCATTTTTCTCAGAAGGAAGAAAAAGACACTGTTGAATTAAATATGATCCCTTAAATAACATTTTTCCCTCTATTTCTTTTCTTCCTCTTTAAATTTTCATGGAGGTTTGGGGGGGGGGGGCGGAGAGCAAACGAATTCTCAGTCCACTGGTTCTTACGCGTTTGTGTTGTGACAATGGCTGCAACACCCTCCACGTAACAGCACCCTTCCCACCAGAGGGCCCATTTCCATTTCTCTGTCTTTCCGTTTTCTCTGTCTTCTGAGCTTTGTTTTTGGACAAATGCTGCCTCGTTGGTGTCATATCATTAGCTGTTCTGAGGGGCACAGTCTTCAGTGGTGGCACCGTTCCCTTGATAGACCTGGATGCTCTTTGGCTAACGTTGGTCTGTGAGTTCCAAGCTTCAAGGATTTCTAAGAGTAACTGTCTCAGTGATTCCACTGAACTCTCTCAGACCAAGGAGTCTTGTCTTCTTTGTAATTTTGAATTTTGTTCCGCATACTTTCTCCCCCTCCTTGTCTGTCAGTTTGTCACTGCTATTTCATACATCAGCAGTGTACAGGTTTCACAGAGCTTCTAAGAGCAGACTGTGAGAAGGGAGACTATTCTCTCCCTATTTCATATGATTTCAGAGGAGTGAAGTACTGAACACTCTGTGGAAGACATTGAAACATTGTCAGCTACTGAAAGCCTAATGAACAAAAGCAGCATGTAAAGTTCATGTGTAGCAATGTTATCTGCTGTACTCATGGGTATACTCCTGTTGCCTTTCCAGCTTGCCTGGCTACCTGTGCTGCTTGCTAACACTGTAACATACACAAATTGGGTATGTAATAGCATGACCTTTGCTCTCTCACAGCTTTGTGCAAACCCCTCGGTGTCTCCCTTGGCCTTGGCCACATAGTACGGTTCTCCCTTCATTGTATGTTGCCTTTCTCTTCACCCAAGTCATTATGTGTATAATTTCAAGCTAATGATGGTTAAAGAATGTCTGTTCCTTGTGCAAACCTTTTTCTGAACTTTTTATAATACTGGTCTCATATACTATTTATCCTTTTGTAATGAACTTATTTCATTTGGCATAATGCCCTCCAGGTCTGTCCATGTTATAAGGTATTCCATAGATTCATTGGGGTTTTTTAATTTGTAGTATTCCACTGGGTGTATGTGTCATAGGTTATCCATTCATTCCTTGATGAACAGTCACAGATCATCGTTGCATCAGTTTTCCTTCTCACGTCTCCACCACAACTCCCACCCCAGCTCCTTGTTCATTTCTCCATTGTTGTCCCCACTCTCATGGTCAGTCCCTACCCTTACCCAGCATGACTAGTGACACTTCCATGCGCTGCTCTGCTCCACCTGAAATTGATGTCATGCCTCCATGAGTCAGGTGCTAGGCACATTGTCCCTCAGTATGGAGGCATGTGAACTTCCTCTCATTAGACGAGCAGGACAAGCTGTGCTAGGTCCCTGCCATTGCTAGAAGGGCAAGAGCTCCTTCCACAACCAACAGTCTTCTGGGTCTGAAAGAATTCCTTCCAAGGCCGAGCATCCTGCCCTTAGCTACCCTTTGAACTTGCACAAACGGCTTTGACTTCAGACACATAGAGGTCAGCAGAACTCCGCCAAGGACTAGGTGCTCACTGCCATCCTCATCACCCTGTGTGACACTTACATAGTCTCTTGCACTTACACTTACTATGTAAGTGTGTGACACTTACATAGTCAACTTGCAAAGGGGTGAAGTCTCGCCTGTCAATCAGGGCACAGCTTATTGACCTTATTTGGCGGTGCCACAGAGATAAATAGCTCACTGGAGGCCAGATACACTCCCAGCTTGTCTCCCTGTGAAGCAATCCTGGTACGAGCCACTTGGAACTACACTGATGGAGCCAGAGCCTTGGAGCTGGAGGAGCCACGTGGAGACCCACACCAGCACTGAGATGCTTCCATTGCCATTGGATCCACAAGACTTATCTCCCACTGGCCTGTGATCTTCCTGCATTCAACGTCATTGCAAGTGTTTCATGAATCTGAAGAGCAATTTATAGGCTGGGGTCATAGATGGGCTTATATTGGATTTATGGACTTCATCTGAACTGGACTGAGATGTTTTTCTCAATATACAATTGCTCTTTTATGTGAAGCTGTTTCTTTTGCACATGAAAATGTCTATGAATTTGTTTCTCTAATCTACCAGACTAACACACCCTAAGAACTCCTTGGCTGGTAAAGGGTGCTGGCCAATACTGGAAGGCCAATAGCCAGCAATCTTGTCCCACAGAGTAGCTGGTGAATTTGAACTACTGAAATTGTGGTTAACAGCTCAACACCTAATCCACAGCACCCTTCCCGGGGTTCTCAGAATGGGGAAAGGCTATTAGCTGCTTATTGGGTTTTTTTTAATTATGTCAGTGAGAAAGTCTGTGAATTTGTCCACCAACAAATGAGTCTACACAATCTCAGAATACTGTTAAACAATTTGAGGCTTCTGGGCCAGAGTCTCTTGTAATCTTTTTCTCTCAATGCCATCAAGTTTACTCCACAGGCTGGATAGAACTGTTCCTGAGGCTGTAACTCTTTATAGGAGTAGGAAGCCGCATTTTCCTTCTGTAGTTCTACTGGTAGTTTTGGTGGTTTTCCGCTGCTAACCTTGAGGTTTTCAGTCAAACTCCTAACCACTACGCCACCGGATTGCATGGGCCAAAGACAAAGGTCTGTATAGTCTCAAAACAATAGCCACAAGCAAACTGTTTTTTGCATCAGTTCCCTGAGCTACAAACCCTACAAGACAACACAAAGGGGGCCTGCATGCATAGCGGGTTGTATTACAAAAAGAAACACTAAGCTGATGGAAACAATGTTTTCTAATGGGCAGTAAACATGCCTGCCCTTTGCTTCACAGTTAAACACTGTCACTGTCTTCTAAAGCTGTTAGCTGTACAAGCATGCTAGGAAAGATCATGGGCCCGAAGCAGTCGGCACTTCTGCTTACAGAGTTCACGCAATGTGGTTGATTTGGGCTGCCTGCCTCAAGGAAGCCAATTAGCAAGAAAGGAAGGGGAGGGCGGGGGCGGGAGTGGGAGCGTGAGCTGGAGCAAGACTTTTATTGAATATGCTATTCAAGGAGACAGGGTGAATCCAGGCCAACAAAGAACTGTCTCATTGAAGGGAGACAAGCGATGAGTTTTTAAATATATAGACTGAAGGAAGAAGGGGATCTGGAAAAGAAGCTAGAATAATTTTATAACAAGTTACAAGGGAGTGATGGTATCATGTCGTCTTTCTTATGCTGCTTTCCATTTTGGGGGTCAGTAGTCATCATGATGGCACGATGGAACTATTTCTCTTGCTTTTCCCCTGGCATTCAGAAGAATAAGTACTAGTCTACTTAGTCTTCCACACACATTCCAGTTCCTCCAGCCTAAAGTGACGCACTAATCATCTATTTCAATTCTTACTACTGTAGACACTACAACCAATTATACTCAAATATAAAAAAAATAGTAATAATGCTTAGCTCATTCCTTATGAAACTCTATAATGCCTCTTTAATTAAATAATTTCAATGAAAGTTACTTTAATCTCTCACTTCAAAAAGAAAATATCAAAGGCAAATTAATTCACCACGGACTCCATCCAAAACCACACAAGCCTACACTACAAAAACAAGAAGAATGCATGGAGCCCGAGCAGTTCAGGAGGGGGGATCAATCTCAGCAAGGTATGCAGAAAGCCAAGGGACTCATTGAGGGTTGTCTCCTAGCATTCGACTGCTCTGGCCCGGACACTTTGCACTCTGGTCATTGCCACCACCTACTGCCTCTATCACCCACAGAGATGCTGAGACTGTGTGCTCTAAGGGTGGCCTGGAATTGTGAACACAGCACCACCTGCAGGCAGCCCGTGAACAGCAATGAGGCCATGGAGATTGTGGACTCTGAGGATACCAGCTGCTGCCACTCTGGAGGCAGGACGCACAAAAGGTTCAGCTGGGGCTTTCTTGAGCACATCTCCATCCCCTTCTCCATCCAGTTTTGTGTGTCTTTCTCCATCATTCTTACTCTTCCTCTCTTGTGATTTTTATCTCTGAGGCTGTGATCAAGATTTAAAAAACAATTTAACAAATACAGATCACAAATGTAAGAAAAGAAAATGAATTTCACTTATAAGCCCCTCACCCAGAGCACGTAGAACAAGGTTCCTCAAACTTTTCTTCATAAATTTGCTCATTTATAAGGGGAGTTCAAAAAGTTCACAGAAAATTCCATTATCTTTACATTCATTTTTTCCTTAAATTGGCTTCCAGGAGGAAGTGAACCTAGTTGGACACCATACCGCCAGGATTACCATCAAACTGGAATTCGACAGAGAGAGCACTCACATTTCTTTCTTTTAAAAAAAACAAAAACTTTTTTTGGGGCGGGAGATGGGACATCACTGCCCTCTGGTGGGAGTGGGAGGCTCAGCCTTGCTCCTGGAAAGCTGCTGCTGGATTTGAACACATTTCTTTCTTTATTGAATTTTTAAAAATTTTTTGGTTCCCTAAGCTTTTGGGTTTTGTGTCTTTTGATCTCCTAGCACACATCTTGAGCTTTTCATTGTGAACTACGTGTAGATTTTCAAAGCAAATCAGTTTTCCATTCAAAAATTCATACATTTTGCTTTATGTCATTGATTGCTATTGCTACAATGTAACACCACACTTCTCAATTTTACCCTATATTTTCCATTTTCATTCCTCTCTTTCCTAGTTAGTCCTTCTTGACTCCAAAATTTTGTCCTTTGAAAAATGCTGCCTTTTTTCATCAATGAGAAGGTTGCTTAAGCAGAGGAACCAGAGCAGTAGAATATGACCTGGAAGAATGAGATTTCATTCAATCTTTCCATAAATGTTTGTGAACATCAATGAGTGCAATGTGCTGGTCACTAGCAATGAATGGAAAAGGCACCATTAGAATGGAGTCCCAGCCATTCATGGAGGCCTGGGAGAGACCACTTGACTTCCAAAATATCTACCTCTGCTATTGTGAGGATTAAGGATAATCTGTCTGGAAGGTTTGGCAGTATGTATCTCATAGCGGTCCCTACATTAATGGTCACTATGACCACTATCTGAAAAGAAACAAGCAACAAGAACAAGGCACAGCCTTCTGAAAGAATGAGTCTTTTTCTCCCTTTTGAAGAGACCATAGCATTCAACTTGCAGAGCTGCTTTGTTCTGTTGTGTTTTGCAAATCATTTATATTAGAGTGTTGATTTGAAAATAGTCTGTGCTGACCCAATCGCTAGCTGAAACACTTGATGCCTCTGAGCCTTGCTTCCTTGTCTTAAAAATGTATGTGCGAGTGTGATTTATCCTGTCCCTGCCCTTGTCCCTATGCTGCCTAGGGAATGAGTGAGAAAGTTACCATAAATAGCAATGCTTTGTAAGCTCTGAAGAGCTGTGGACAGACACAATAGAGGATCTTGGGTTTAGGTCTGTGATCTCAGTAGGACATATGAGGGGGCTTCAAAAAGCAGTGGGAAAATTCCACTATCTTTTTTTCCAACTTCCACACATTTTTATTTGTTTGTTTGTTCTTTGCTTGGCCCTTCCATCAGAGACTGTCCAGTTACCTTGCAGGTGAGTTTTGGGTCTTCAGTGCAGCCATGCCACTTCACGTTGAGCTGGCTGCAAGTTTTTGAACTTCTGATACCTCCGTCCATTGAGACCGCGTGATATCATGTGCACTTCTTCCATGGGGGCTGTGTTGCTTCCCTGCGAGATGACCATTTGTTTAGCTATAAGCCTTTGAGACCCCAGATGCTATATCTTTTAATAGCCAGGCACCATCAGCTTTCTTCACATTTGCTTATGCATCCATTTGTCTTCAGCAGTCGTGTCAGGAAGATGAATATCATACAATGCTACATTATTAGAACAAACTGTTCTTGTACTGAAGTAAAATTTAAGTAGAGGCCCAAAGTCCATCTGCTTCCTTTTTGCATTTTCATATATATACACATATAAAAAATACACATATTTGTATGTTTTTTATTCTTTTCTATTTTCCTTTTCCTTTCCTCCTGCCCCATTGTTACATTTACCCATCATTCACCTCTCAGGAATTCCTCTCAGATACAATTCAATTGCTCGCTTTCCACAATGTAAGTATCTATATGACCACAAACAGTGAATAAACATTCCTATCTCACCACACCCCCTCCAACATTTGTTGCTTTCTGGGCTTTTTTTTTTTTTTTCATTATTTTAACTGGGCTATCTTTGTGGGTGTTAGATGATATCTCATAGTTGTTTTAATTTATGTTTCCTGGATGAATGACAGGTCACATTTTTTTCATATGTTTATTGGCCATTTGGATTTCCTCCTTTATGAATCTTCTGTTCAAACCTTTTGCCCACCTCCTCAGTGAATATTTGTCTTTTTTTTTTTGTAAGCTTGCAGGATTCTGTAAATTTTAGTAATAGGCCCTTTGTCTGATATGTCATTACTAAATATCTTTTTCCAATCTATGGTCTTTCTTATTACTCTCTTGATGAAATCTTTCAATGTACAAAAGTATTTTATCTTTAGTAGGTCCCACTCTGTTTTATTTTCCTTGGGGGGTGTATCTTTTTAAAGTCTGATAGTTTATGTTTTCCCTGAGCAAAAGTTCTTAGCATTGTTCCAATTTTCTCATTGATGATCCTGATAGTTTTGGGTTTTACCTCAAGGTTTGTGCTCCACCTTGAATTTGTTCTTCTGTATGGAGTGAGGTAAGGCTAATATCCAGTTTTTCCAACACTATTTGTTGAAAAGGGCAGCTGCTTCCCATTTGATAGTTTGGGGGCCTTTGTCAAAGATCAGTTGTTTGTATACTGCTATTTTAATTTCTGGATTTTCAGTTCTTATTAACTGGTATAATATTTTCCATTACGCCAGTAACATGCTCTTCTGACAACTGTGGTTGTATAATAAGTTTTAAAGTCAGATAGTGCAAGCCTGTCCACGTTGTTCTTTTTGAGGAGTTCTTTGCCTGTTCTGGGCTTCTTTCCTTTCCTTGTGAATTTGGTAGTCAGTTTTCCGTTTCTTTGAAAAATGTTGCTGGAATTTGTATCAGGATTGAATTGAACCTATATAGTTTTTCAAGCAGAATTGACATCTTTACAATATTGACTCTTAGGATTCCTGAGCATGGGATATTCTTCCATTTGTGAAGGTCCTTTGGGCTTCTTGTAATAATGTTGAGTAGTTTTCCTTGTACATATCTTTTGGGGTTTCTTAGTGAGGTATATCCCTATTTATTTCATTTTATGCTTGACTATTGTGAAGATTATTACCTTCTTGATCTTTTTTTACAAAAAAGATGCTTTCGGTGGTATCAAGCAGTCCACTTGATTTCTACTGCTTGATCTTACAGCCTGCCATGCTACCATATTCCTCTATCATTTCCAGAAATCCTATTGTGGAATATTTCAGATTCTCTCCTTATAAAGCAATGCCTACAACTAATGATAATTTCACTTCTTCTTTCCCCAGACATATACTTTTTATACCATTCCATAGCCTTATATTATTAACCAGGACCTCCAGGACAATATTGAAAAGAACTGGGGACAAGGGGCATCCTTGTTGGGTCCCCTTTTTCACTGGGTGTGTTAGGCAGGGTTTACTACAGAAATAAAACCAGGGCACATGTGGTTTACATATATATATATATATATGTGGATAGGTTTATACCACGAGAAGGGAAATAATAGCTAATTAGTCCACACAGCAGTACAGAGTGTTTCGTTCAACTCACCTCCATGGAACAGTTAATACACTGAAAGTCCTTCAACTCATGTGGGTTGCCAGGTCCAAGATCAAGGAAACAGACAACAGAGTCCTCCCTGAAGTAAGGCAAATAGAGTCTGCCCACAGGCAGCAAGCAACAGGGTGGGTCACCAACAGTTAGGAGCTCAGGAGCTTAACAAAGTAGTCCTGGATGGGATATGGAACACAAGCAATGGAAGGCAATGGCACCCACCAACTTTAAGCTCAAGTGATATACACCCCAGCAGCATGGTGAAGCAGGTCTCAAAGGAGTCTCAAGCTCTAGTGGCACGATCCGCAGATTGGTCTGGCTCACAGGTAGTGTAGTTCACAGGTTGAGGCAGAGAACTCACTACAGCAGCAGCACATACTTTCCAGCATGCTCCAATCACCAGAGAGGAAGAGAAAGGTAAGTGGGCCTTGCCAAACCATTTAGCTCTTTGCTCTCCAATCAAACTGTGACTTGATTAATCCCACATCCTGCTATTGGTCAGCTTAGCACAATAAGCCTATCTTTTACCATGGGAATGGTTTGTCTCGTCTCCATTAATGGTAACACTAGCTACTGTCTTTTTCATATATAACTTTTATTATATTTAAGTAATTTCCTTCTAATCCTGTTTCTTGAGGATCTTTTTTAGGAATGGGTGTTGAATATTGTCAAATGCTTTCTCTGCTCCTATTGATAATTTCGTGTGATTGTTATCCTTTTTCTTGTCAATGTGATGGATAATGTTGGTGGTCTTTTGGATGATGCGCCTTCTCTGCATCCTTGGTCATGATGGATTATTATTTTTTTTAATTTTAGGCATCACTGCCCTCAGGTGGTGGGAGTAGGAGGCCCAGCCTTTGCTCCTGGGAGCCAGAATTGAACCTCCATCCCAGTGGGCCACAGTCCCGCGCACAACCACTACGCCACCGGGGCTCAGCCCGATGGGTTATTTTTTATATACATTTTTCTTTTATTCTTTTTTAATTTATCATTTTGTTGGACGCTCATAAATCACTTTCCATCATACTTAGTTCAATACAAAGTTACATACACTGTGCCAAGCACCCCCACTTGCCTGTTCTCATCGACATTCTCCCAACATCTGCTCCTCCACTTGGGCCCTTGATATGAGCTCCCCTTCCTTTCCCCTCCAACCTCCCCACCCACCCACCCCGGTCCTCATTACTTTGCAATCATTATTGTTTTGTCATGTCTTACACTGCCCGACATCTCCCCCTGACCACTCCTCCCTATGTCTGTCCTCCAGATAGGAGACAGTCTGCAGATCCCCATGGCTGGCTTCCTCTTTTACTTTCTATTAGCCAAGATCTTGTTAAGGATTTTTTTCACCTGTGTTCATTAGAGATACCGGCCTGTATCTCTCAATTCTTATGGAATCCTTTCGATATCAGTGTTACAGTAGATTCAAAGAATGTGCTTGGGAGTTTCCTGTCCTTTTCTATGTTCCAGAAGAGCTTTTGTAGAATTGGTGTCAGCTCTTCCCTGAAGCTTGGTAGAATTCTCCTGTGAAGCCCTCTGGGATGGGGCTTCTTTACTTGGTAGTTCCTTGAAAATCTTATCTCTTTCTTCTTTTGCTATGGACCTGTTCAAGTTCTTGATATCTATATGAGGTAACTGGGGAGGGATTGTTTTTTAAAGTATTTGTCGATGACCTCCAATTTGTTGAATTCATTAGAAAAGAGTCCTTTGTAGTACTGTGTAATTAGTCTTTGAATTTCATTTGTGTCCATTGTAATTTCCCACATTTCATCCCTCATCCTGATATTGACATCTGCTCCTTATCTTTTGTTAGGTTTTTTTAGTGGTTTGTTGATTCTGTTGATCCTTTACATGGGTCCTCAAACTTTTTAAACACATTGGAGGGCCAGACTATAGTTAAAAAAAAAAAAAAAAACTATGAGCAAATTCACTGTAGGCCTGAGATGAGTCGGCTGCTAAGCAAGACAGCAGTGGTGGCAAAAACATTTGGCGGACCAGATAAATGTCCTCGGTGGGCAAAATATGCCCCTCGGGTCGTAGTTTGAGAACCCCTGCTTTAGAAGAACCAGTTTTTTACTCAGTTTAATTATTTCCATTATTTTCTGTTTTCCTACTCATTTATCTTCACCCTGATTTTTATAACTTCTTTTGTTTTTCTATTAGATAGATTATTCTGTAGACTCTGCTCCAGCTTCTGAAGGTTTTGTGATAGGGTATCCACCACAAATCTCTCTCTCTTCCTTCTTCATATGTGCATTTATTGCTGTCAAGCATCCTTGTTGTATCCCATAGGTCTCTTGGTATGTTGTTTATTCTCATTTCTTTTTTGAAACTTCCTAATTTCATCTCAAATTTTGGCCAATGTCCAGTCCTTTCTAATAAGTAAGTCAGTTAGCATCCATGTATTTGCCCCTGTTTTATTGCTCTTCCTTTTGTTGATTTCCAGCTTTCTGGAATAGTGGTAAGAGGAAGTCTGTGCAACCTCTATATGTTTGGATTTACTTAAGCTTGACTTATGTCCCAACATGTGTTCTATTTTTTAATATGTGTTATATGCCCTTGACATAAGTGGAGACCTATGAATATATCTATCAGGTCAAGTTTTCTGACTGTAGTGTTTCGTTTGGTTGCTTCTTTGTTAAGCTTCTTTCCCACTGACCTGCCTTTCTTGGAGAATGGTGTGTTGAAACCTCCCACTGTGATTGTCAAATTTGTGATTTTTTTTTCAATTTTTGAAGGATTTGGTGGATGAATTTCATGGGTCTCTTCGTGGGCACATATTTATTTATTATGCTGACTGGTTCTTGGTCAACTGATTCCTTAAGCATTACATAGTGTCCATACTTATCTCTTGTATGGCTCGTCCCTTGAGATCAATTTTGTCAGAGGTTAGAATTGCAACTCCTCCTTTTTAGACTGTCATTTACTTGGTATAATTTTCATCCTTTGATCCTCGACCTGTTTTTGTCTGTGAGCTTGATATATGGCTCTTGTAGACAAGATTGATGGGTTTTGTTTCCTAATCCAGTCTGATAATTTCTGCTTTTAACAGGTGAGTTAAGACCAATGATGTGCAGAGTAATTATATCTACAGTATCTGTGGGGTTTTTGCTGTCGTGTCTTACCTTTTGTGTTAGATATTTTCCTATCTCCTTCCTTTAGCTGTGTAATTCCCATGAGATGGGAATTTGCTCTTGCCTTCTTTCCTCTGTTGGGTCAAAGAACTCTTGGTCATTACTCTCAGTGTGATGACTTCTATATGGTGTTACACTATGAAGTCCACTCATTTTTTTTTGAAACCCTCTCATTTATACTTGGGAAGGCAATAAATACTAAGTAAGCTTTCTGCCTGAGAAATAAGAAAATCAAAGCCCTCTAGTTGGAGAATATCTGGCACTTGGAACATATGAAATCTTAAATACTAGCTAGTATCATGTCTCACCAAAAAGAAGCAGTTCTAGCCATCACATTAGGGTCAGTTAATTAAATGTTTGACTAGTATGGATTGAGAGTGATATTATAAATATCCATATATCCGTTGGCAGAAAACAATTTCCTCACCCCTGCATGTATTATTTACCTATTTATTTTTATTGACCCATGCTTTTAGTAAGGGAAGAGTAACTGCTATCTCACCCAGAGTAACCCCTCATTTTTTAGGAAGAGAATTTGGATGACACTAACAATAACCCCTGCATTACAAAGCACTGTCATGTGATCGCATTCTTTTTTCATTTGATCATGAAGCAAAGGTATCCCCATTTTATACTTGTGGAAACTGCCATTCAAAAGGTTTATACAGTATTTCCAAAGTCACACTCAAAACAAACTCATGGCCCTAAAATCAGTTCCCACTCATCGAGGCCATATAGGACAGGGCAGTAAACTCCCCTGTGGGTTCTGAGCCTGTCACTCTGGATGAGACTAGAACACCTTGTCTTCCTCCCTTTGAGTGGCCCGAGGTCAGCTGTGTGTGACCATGACACCAGCAGGGTCCTTGGCAGTATGTTTGAAATCTTTGGTTCATCCCTCCACCAGTTTCGTCATCCCTCTCCCTTCCTGCAGTGATTCCTCATCCTTCCCAGGAATGACCCCAGACCAACCACCAATGAGTACCCTGAAGATTCAGAAGGAAAAGTCTCCACTTGCTTCTCTTTCACTCGTATTCCCTCAACTGTCTTTTGTCTATGAAGCCCTGGACTGACATTCCTCAGATCACCATGCAAGTTAGTCACAGGTTCCACAAGGAAAATTCTGCCCTTTGCCTCCATTAGTTGTCTTCTCTCTGCTCTTCCCCCTGTCCTCCTCTTCTTCCTTCTTAAAATTCACTTTCTGAGCACTCAGTGAGTGATGAGACACACACCTTTGACTAGAGAGGTTCAGGCCTTGCTCTTGTGAGGCTTACAGAGAGATGTGCCTTGCAGTCAATTCTGACTTCGAGTGGCCCTAGCCCGGCTGTTCAATACTATCACTCTTTATGGGGTCAGGCAGCTTCACCTTTCTCCCCCAGAGGAGCTGGGAGGTTTGAACTGTCCATCGTGCAGTTAGCAGCCCGGTGCCTACCTGACAGGGGAAAAAGAAAACCTCTTGGCAGCATGGAACTCAATTTTCTTCTGGTGCTGGAGAAAAGTCATTTCACAAGCTCGCCTGCCCTCTGGTGGCTAGAGCTGCTTCTTCCCAATCACTTAGAAGAAACCCAAAGCAAACTGAAAGTCAGACTCCTTTTGATGGGTTATGTGGTGGTTCCCTAATTTGGTGTCAATCTGAGGATTCAGAGTGAAGGGGTAGAGTGTAGCCTGTCAATCAGGTAGCAGTTTGATGATCTCATTTGGAGGCGCTAAAAGATAAATAGCTCTCTGAGGTGATACACTTGCTGATTCCCTGAGAGACATTTTACAGACAAGACACTTGGCACGATGTTGATAGACCCCGTGCCCGGAGCGCTGAAGGAACCACAAGGAGATCCCTGCCAGCGGTGAGATGCCTCTACCACTACCGAATCCATAAGACTTTCCACCCATTGGCCTGGGATCTTCCTGCATTTCGCATCATTGTATGTAACTAGTGAGTCTGAAGAGAACTTTATAGATTGGTATCAGACATATGGGCTAACATTGACTTTATGGACTTGGTCTAGACTGGGCTGGAATGTTTCCTTAATGTACAGTTACTCCCTGATATAAAACTCTCTCTTATACACATATGAGTGTCTATGAATTTATTTCTCTACTCTACCCAGACTAACACAGGTTGTAACTACCTCAAGGGCAATTGTTTTCTCCAAGAATTGTTTGGAATATGCCTACACTGAAAGGTTTTTGTTGTTTGTCCGAAATTTGTGAATGTTTACTTGCTAAGTTTCTAACCCTAGCTGGGTGAGGAAATAGCAGATTGGGCCATTTGGGTAACTGAAGAGTAAAAAAAGGGATATGGACAAGCAGGTTCTCCGAGAATCTTGCCTATTCTCCAAGTCTCTGGTCAAATGTCTCCCTTGCCTGGTCTTTTCTGGTCCCTTCAGCTGCACTGGGTCCTCCCTTTGCTGCTCCAAACTTGTATACAGGATACCTACACCCAGCATCTTGAACAGGCTTCTCTCAAAGGGGATGTCTGTAAGAATTTGTGTGGCAGTTATATAACCATTTGTCAATTCGAGGATTAAGAGTATAGAGTGGAGTCTAGTCTGTGTATCGGATCATAGCCAATGAGACATCTGTGTGAGCATGGCTTTCTCCTGAGAATTCTGGGAACCTAGTTTTTCCTTTTTGGAGGCTGAAACACACTCACTCTCTCAGTTCACTCACTTGGAGACACGCTACTGACAAGGCTGATTCCTGTTAGATATCGCTGAGGAGAAGTCACATGGACCTCTACTGATGCAGCCCTGGGACCTGAAGAAGCCACCGAGACCCCTGCTAGCACTGAGATGCTTATGTCACCCCTGGATCACTGACCCTGTGATCATTCTGCATTCAGCATCATTGCATGTGATTTGTGAGTTTGAAGATAGCTTGGTATCACACACATGGTCTAATATTGGACTTAAGAACTTGAACTCGACTGGGTTGGGGTGTTTTCTTAATGTACAACTACCCTTTGCATAGAACTCTTTCTTATACACTTATGTGTGTCCACACACACTTATGTGTGTTCTCTAGTCTACCCAGACAAATACAGCTTGCTTTAAAATTTTATTGAGGGCTCATAAAGCTCTTATAACAATCCATACATCAATTGTGTCAAGCACATTTGTACATAAATTGCCATAATCATTTCCAAAACATTTTCTTTCTGCTTGAGCCCTTGGTATCAGCTCCTCTTTTCTACCCTCCCTTCCCCACCCTTACACCCTCCCACAACTCATGAACTCTTGATAATTTATAAATTATTTTAATCCTCATATCTTATACTATCCACTGTCTCCCTTGACCCACATTTCTGTTGTTCAACCTCCTCTCCCCTGGGGAAAGGGGGTGTGTGTTATACATTGATCACTGTGATCGGTTTCCTCTGTCTCTCCTTCACTGGTATGTTAAATACCCATAGCACAGCACCTAAGGGGTCCAATAACTCATTAAAAAAGCCCAACTCACTACCATCAAGGGAATTCTGACTCATAACAGCCCTATAGGCGAAGCTAGAAATGCCCTCGTGAGCTTCTGAGACAGCAGCTCTTTATGGGACAGAAAGCTTCGTCTCTCCCCCGCAGAGCTGGCTGCAGAGGCGGTCTGGGCCACTGAGCAGCTGCATAATCTGAGTTGTGCAACCACTTTCTGCCTCGGTGTCCTACCTTTTAAGTAGCAGATGCAAAATGCTTAAACCAATGCCCGCCGCATCATAAAACTACTCATTATATATTGAATCTGATTATCATAATCAAACACTTGTGACAAGGTATCATCATGGCCTTTTCTTCAAAATGATATTGTATCTGAGTTCTTTTCTGTACTTGATCGTACCTGTAAGAATCCACAAGACATTTTGAGGCGACTCTCTACTTCCTGAGCCAAGGGACAGGCTTATCTAGGGAGCACTGTGATGTCACATTCTTCCGTGAGACATCTCTTAGTCTCATCTTCTATGATCATGGCTATGCATCTATGTTTCTATTGATATTAGAACCCATTCATAATGATTTATGGTAATCACACAGGGCAAAAATGTGATGCCTGTTACGCCTCTCTATTTGGCTGAAAAACATTTGAAGCGTGAAGCTGCATGAAGCAATCAGCCCAACACCATTGCAAAGCATCCTTGTATTTGGAAACAATTTAGAGTGTCATTTTTGATATCACAGATTATTCATCTTTTTATTCCAAGTCCTTGGAATCTATGTTCACTTGCCCAGTAAAAGGAGGACAGCCAGCAGGAGCAAGCCTCCCCCTGCCCTTACTCCAGAACTGGGAAGTCAGTCAGGCCTCAGACAATTGAAGTGAATTCCCAACACCTTATCAGGGTCACTTAATACTCAATATTTCTACCATAATCACTTCACCTTCTTTATAACAAGACCCTAGGACAAATGAAAAATGACCCCAAACTCAAACATAAACTTTACTTTTCTAATCAATTTATTGGAGGCTCATACAACTCTTATCACAATCCATACATCCATTCATTGTATGTCAAGCACATATGTACATTTGCTGCCATCATAACTCTTAAAACATTTGCATTCTACTTAAGCCCCTGGTATCAGATCCTTTTTCCTCTCCCTCCCCACTCCTCCTTCCCTCATGAACCCTTGATAATATATTTTTTTCATATCTGTTGATATCTTCCTGCACCCTCTTCCCTGTTGTCCCAGGGAGGAGATTGTATGTAGATCCTGATCATCAATTCCCCATTCCTACCCCACCTTCCCTGCTCCCTCCCGTATCGTCACTCTCACCACTATTCTGAACAGATCATGTGTCCTGGATTCCCTATGCTTCCAGTTCCTATCTGTACCAGTGTATGTCCTTTGATCTAGCTGAATTTATAAGATAGAATTGGAATCATGATTATGGGAGGTAGGAAGCATTTAAGAACTAGAAGAAAGTTGTATGTATCATCATTGCTACACTGCACCCTGACTAGTTCATCTCCTCCCTGCAATGCTTCTGTAAGAGGATGCTCCGGTTGCCTACAGATGGCTTTAGTGCCCCAATCTGTACTCCAGCTCATTTACAATGATATAAGTCTTTGTTCTTTGATGCCTGGTAATTGATCCTTTTCATGCCTGTGATCACACAGGCGTGTGCTTCTTTCATATGGGCTTTGTTGCTTCTGAGCTAGCTGGCCACTTGTCTACCTTACAGCCTTTAAGACCCCAGATGCTATATCCTTTATAGTCAAGCACCATCAGCTTTCTTCACCACATGTGCTTATGTATACATTTGTCTTCAGTGATCGTGTTGGGAAAGTGTGCATCATGGAAGGCCAATTTAATAGAACAAAGTGTTCTTGCATTGAGGAAGTACTTGAGTGGAGACCCAATGTCCATCTGCTGCCTTAAAGCTAAACCTATAAGTATATGTACATAGACCTACTTCCCCATCATCATAAATATATTTATATATGTGCATGCCTGTGTTTAGACCTCTATAAATGCCCTTTGCTTATTAGATCTTTCCTCTATTTCCTTTTACTTTCCTCTTGTCCCACTATCATGCTCAGCTGAATTTGAGTTTCAGTAATTTCTCTCAGTTACATTACCCTTGATAAATCCCTACCAGGCCTCTCACGCCCTCCTTGCCACTGATTTTGGATGGCTTGTTGTTCCCTTGTCCCTGAGTTGGTCAACACCACCCTCTTTCCCCTCCCTCCCCCTCTCAACCATTGATCCCATTGTTTTCTCCTCCAGACTGTTTATCCAGCCTATTTTATCTAGGTAGACCTGCAGAAATGATAATAGGAACAATAAAAGAAGACATAGCAAGATGAAGCGACTAAAGAAAACAAAATGACAACAACAAAACATTGTCCAGAAAAATATATGAATAAGTAATAATAATAATGAAAGCCTGTAAGTAGATCAAGGTCTGTTCTTTGACCTCCAGAGGTGCGCCCTGGTTAAGTCTGATGGGGTGTCACACCCTGGCCCCAAAGTCTATCCTCGACACTCCCTTGGGATTTCCATGCTCTGATTCCCCACTGCTCTCCTACACGCCCTCAGTGTTTTGCCTCAGTGTGGTGAGGTCAGACAGGTCAAGAGGGTGCCATCCAGACCCTGTTTCTCCAGTGTGTCCCCCGTAGGACCTTGGGTCAGCAAGGGGCATCATGCCTCATAGTGGGGCCTACCATATAGTCCTCTCTGTCATTGGTTGTTCTGATTGGGGATATTGTCATCAAGGCTTGGGGGGCCAGAACGCACTCCACTGCATTCGCTCTTCTTTTCTTTTCATTTGCTCCTGTGTGCTCTGGTCAGACAAGCCTCTCTCCCGAGCTTTAGCTTCAGTGCTGTCCTCTAGAGTAAATTCTTATGGGGGAAGGGACAATTGTCCATGTAGTTGGGATTGGGGCCAGGCTCTCAGACCCAACCACTGGCTCCTTGCTCCATGCCATCACTCTGAATTCACATCCTGGAACACTGGGCTTAAGTCTAGAACCTCTTTCCCAGTGGAGAAATAAACAATACCCTCCCCTTGACTGGGTTAGTGCCTTTTCCCCCCATGTCCTCCTCTTTAGTTGGCTAACATGTAGCCCCAGATTTGTTTTGTACCCTGCCATACTACCTGGACCTCACCCCAGGAATGTTTGTATAAAATAGCTTTTTCTCTTTGCCCCTTTTGCATTTTTATTTTTTTAAGCTTATCTCAGTGAATTCATGTTGTATTTGTCCTTTTGTGCTTGGCTTACTTCATTTAGCATAATTTCCTCCAGTTCTTCCCATGCAGCAATAGGCTTCATGCTTTTCAATGATATGTAGTACTCTGTTGTATGTACGTACCACAGCTTTTTAATCCATTCATCAGTTGATGGAAATTTGGGTTGCTTCCAACTCCTTGCAATTGTGAACTGTGCCACAATGAACATTGGATCACAGATATCTGGCCATGATTTATTTCTTGCCTTTTCTGGGTATATGCCCTGTAGGGGGATTGCTGGGTGGATGTAGCTCAATTTCCATCTGTTTTAGATATCACCAAGTCAATTTCCATAGTGGCTGTACATACCTACAGGTCCATCAGCAATGAATGAGAGTTCATATCTTCCCGCAGCCCCTCCAACACTTGTTGCTTTCTGATTTTTTGAATTAGGCTGTCTTTGAGGGTGTTAGATGATATCTCATTATTCTAATTTGCATTTCTTCTATGGTTAATGATGGGGCACATTTTCTAATATGTTTATTGGCCATTCGGATATCTGCTCCTAAGAAACTTCTGTTCAGGTCCTTTGCCCTCCTCCTCAGTGGGCAGGTTTTTTTTTTTTTCATTTTGGAAGCTAGCAGAGTATTGTATATTTTAGTAATAAGGCTTTTGTCTGATGTGTCATTACTAAAGATGTTTTCCCAGCCCATGGTCTCTCCTACTACTCTCTTGGTGAATTCTTTCAATGTACACAGGTGTACTATCTTCAGTATATATCACTTGTCAATTTGTGACTCACCTGCATTTGTGTCCTTCCCTATTTCTGATAACCTATGTATTCCTTGTGCCAATGTTCTCGGGTTGGTACAAATCCCATCATGGGTGGCCCTAATAGTTTGGGGCTTTACCTCAAGGTGTATGATTCACCTTGAGTTTATTCTTGTGCATGGAGTGAGAGAAGGATCTTGCTTCATTTTTCTAAAGGTAGATATCCTTTTTTTCTTTACCACCACTGGTTGAAGAGGGCATCTGCTTTCTATTTGATATTTTTGGGGCATTATCAAGTATCAGTTGTCTGAATAGTGATGGTTTTATTGCTGGGCTTTCAGTTCTTTTCCATTGGTCTGAGTGTCTATCATTACGCCAATACCAGGTGGTTTTGACCACTGTGTCTGTATAATATGTGCTAAATTCAGGTAAAGCAAGCCCTCCCACTGTGTCCTTCTTCTTGAGGAGTACTCTGTTAATTCTGGGCTTCTTTCCTATTTATATGAAATTGGTAATCAGTTTATCCATTTCTTTGAAGAAAGGTGAGGGTAACTGTATCAGGATTGTATTAAACTTATATATTGCTTTGGTAGAACTGACAATGTTACTATATTGAATCTTCTGATCCACGAGCATGGGATATTCTTCCATTTGTTGAGGTCATTCTTGTTTTCTTGTAATAATGGTCTGTAGTTTTCCTCATATAGATCTTTTGTTCTTTTAGATAGGTATATCCCTAGATCTTTCAATTTGTGCTTGGCTATTGTGCAGGGTACAACCTTCTTGCCTCTCCTTTTCTGTGGTCTTATCCAATGTGTGTAGCTGTCCAAAAGACGTCTGTTTCTTGATTTGGCATCCTGCCACTCTGCTATGCTCCTCTATTGCTTCCAGTCCTCTTCTTGTGCAGCTTTTGAGATTTTCTATATAATCAAATCATCTGCAAATAGCAATAGTTTCACCTCTTCCTTCCCCAGGTGAATACCTTTGAAGTCTTTATGCCATTAGCTAAAACCTCCAGTATTATGGTAAATAAGAGTGGAGACAAGGGGCATCCTTGTCTGCTCTTTTTTTCAGTGGAATTGTGTTAGTCTTTCCTTCATTGACTACCACGTTGGCTGTTAGTTTTTTCATATATAGCTTTTATTGTCTTGAGGAATTTTCCTTCCATTCCTATCTTCTTCAGTGTCTTAAACAGGAATTGGTGTTGGATGTTGTCGAATGCTTTTTCCACATCTATCGATAGTATCATGTATTTCTTGTAGAATGACATCAATGGTCTTTAGTAGGTTGAACCATCCCTGTATCCCTGGTATGAACCCCACTTGGTCACGGTGAATTATTTGTTTTATATACTTTTATATTCTACTGACCAGTATTTTGTTACGGATTTTTGCATCAATGTTCATTAGTGATATTGATCTGTAGTTCTTGATTCTTGTGGGATCCTTGCCCGGTTTTGGTATCAGAGTTATACTAGCTTCAAAGAAGGAGTTCAGGAGTTTGCCTTCTGCTTTTTGAAGAGTTTTTATAGGGTTGGAATCAGTTCTCCCAGAATGCATGGTAGAATTCTCCTGAAAAGCCATCTGGTCCAGGGGATTTTTTTGTTGGTATGCCCTTGATGACCATGTTTCTTCTATGGCTATGATCTGGTGAGATTCTTGATGTCCATTGGGGATAGCCTAGGGAGAGACTGTTTTTCCAAGAATTTGTCCATGTCCTCCAAGTTGCTGAAGTCATTCTACTGGAGTACAGTCCTACGTAGTACTGTGTAATTATCCTTTTGATTTGATTAGGGTCTTTGGTAACGCTCCCTCTTTCATACCTCATTTTTTGCTATTGAAATTTGTTCCCTTCTTTCTTTGGTTAGGTTTTCCAGAGGTTTGTCAATTCTGTTTACCCTTTCAAAGATCCAACTTTTAGCAGCATTACTTTTTCCCACAGTTTTCTTATTTTCCCCTCTCCTGATTCTCAGCCCTGGTTTTTATTATTTCTTTTCTTTTGCTATCAGTAGGATTGCCCTGCTGACTCTGTAAATTTTGTGCCAGCTTATCAATCATGAGTCTTTTTTCCTTTTTCAGGTGTGCATGTATTGCAATGAAACTTCCTCTGATAACTGCCTTTGCTGTGTCCCATAAGTTTTGATATGTCATGTCTTCATTCTTCTTGACTTCTAGAAATTTCCTAATTTCATCTCTGATCTGGGACAATACACCCACACTATGCAGTACAGAGTTATCCACTCTCCAATTGTTTGCTCTTGTTTTCTTCATCTTCCTTTTTTCAATTTCCAGCCTTATGGCACAGTGGTCAGATAGAGGTCTGTATGATATCAATGTTCTTAAATTTATGTAGATTCACCTTATGCCACAGCATGTGACCTATCTTCAAAAAAGCTCTAGATATCCATCTGGGCTAATTATCTAATTGTAGTGTTCAGATCTCTAGCCTCCTTGTGAATTTTATTCCCTGTGATCTATCTTTCTCAGAGAGCAGTGTGTTGAAGTCACCCACTATAATTGGTGAGACTGTGATTTCTTTTTCATTTTTTGGAATGTTTGGTTGATGTATTCAGCAATCTCCCTTTCAGGGATTATACATGTTTAAAATGCTTATTGGTTCTTTATCTACCATTCTTTTGAGCACTATATAGCATCCCTCCTTATCTCTTTTTATGGTTTGTACTTTGATATCAATTTTTTTCAGATTAGGACTGCTACCCCTGCTTTTTTGAATGGCTGTTTACTTGGTATATCTTTCTCCAGTCTTTAATTCATAGCCTATTTTTGTCTGTAGTCTTGAAATGTGTCCCTATGGGCAGTAGATTGATTGGTGCTTTCTAAGCCAGTCTACTAGACTGTCTTTAAATGCTTGAGTTCAGTTTATTGATCTGTGAATTCTGTGGTGTCATCTTATATCTTTTGTGTTGGGTGTTTCCCTACCTCCCTTTCTTTTTGGTATATTGTTCATATGTGTGGTTCATTCTTGACTTCCTTCTACTCTTAAGTCAATGCTATCTTGGGAGCTGTTTTCTATTTGTTGCCTTCTCTGTGAGGTTGTTCTATGTGGTAGTCTCTTATTTATGTTTGTTGAGTGCTCTTCTGCCCATACTGGGTGGGCAAGGATCTTTTGTGGGGCTGGGTTTCTTCTAACACATCCTGAGTTTTTCCTTATCTGAGAAGACACTTCTCCATCTATCTTGAGATATAATTTGGCTGGGTAGAGTATTCTTGGGTTTGCATTATTTTCCTTCAACTTTTGGAATATATTACTCCACTCTCTCCTCTTCTTTACAGTGTCTGCTGATAGGTCTGAGCATATTCTTATTTGGAAACATGTTTATGTGATTGATTGTTTTTCCCTAGCTGCTCTCATGAGCAGCTTTCCCTAGCTTTTCCTCAAAGTTGAGTAGTTTAGCTATTATGTGCCTTGGTGACTTCTTCTTGGGGTTCAGTCTATCTGGTGTTCTTTCAGCCTCCTGAATAGTTGCTTGGTTTCCATTCATTAAGCTGGAAATGTTTTCCTCTAAAAATTCTCTGACTGTGGTTACAGATGACTTTTTTGCTGTCTTCCTTCGCTAATCCAATTATTCTGATATTGTCACTCTTCATAGGATTAGACATAGCTCTTGGGTTTTCTTCAGCTTCTTTGATGATCTTATTAGATTTTTGTTCACATTTGCTAATGTCCGCTTAGCTATCCTCTAGGTCACTGATGCGGTTTTCTACTTCCTCTAGTCGATTCACAAAGTCCGTGAGTCTACTATTGATTTTTGTTATCTCATCCCTAAGCTCTTGTATTTCCCTTTGGGAAATCATTTCATCCTTTTTCCGTATTGTTTCCCTCATACCTGTATGACTTCAAGCAACATTCTGACAATTTCTTTTTGTGGCAGGTCATTGTCTGCTTCTTCTATGCATGTCTTGAGGTTCAGGACAATTTCTCTCATTCCCTCTTGTTTCTCCTGATTTTTCATTGAAGTCATTGGGGCTAATCACTGTTTGCATTGCACTGTTTTAGAGGATCTATGTGCCATTTTTCAGAGAGTCGAAGAGCACTGAATTTCTCTGTGAGACTCGTAGGAATACTTCTTTGAATGGCCTGTGGCTAATTTCACTAGGGAATTGGTCTACCATTTTATCCTCTTATGGATTCACTCTTTCTTTAGTCAACTAGTGTTCTGTTATTTGGAGAGCAAGTTGGACGGCCCTCTGAGGGAACACTGGTTGATTAGTTGTGGACCCACAAGGATGATGCTGTACTGGGAGATCTCACAAGAAGCCATGATGGTGTGGCCCACAGCCCACAGCAGCTTGGTGTGCCACAGAGTGTTTGGGGGGGGGGGGTGCTCACTTTTAAAGGGAGTGCTACAGAAGGCTGATTTTGTTTACAGCACCATGAATGATGGACAGAATTGCCCTAATCAGGTAGATTACTGTGGAGGTTGGGCAGAGGTTCCAGCAGTGGTGTGGAACGCTGGTGAGTATTGGCTGAGCTGTCTTAGGCTATGTGAAGTAGTAAGGCAAGTGAGAGGAAGTTCCCTCAGTCACGTGGGACCACAGAGGACAGACAGAAGCTCCCCCACTTACACAGGCTGGAAGAAGTTTGGAAGAATATCCCCTGGTGGAGGGTGGGTATAAGATATGACAGAACAATAATAATTTATAAAGATCAAGGCTTGGTGGGGAAGGGAGAGCAGGGGAAGAGGGGAAAGGATTGGAAGCTGATATCAAGGACTCAAGTGGAAAAGCGGATATTTGGAGAATTATAATAGCAGCAGACAAGCGAAGGTGCTTGGCACAGTATATGTATCTATGTATTGTGAAAAACAATGTATAAGCCCCTAATAAAGTTATTTGGGGGGGCATCACTGCCCTCTAGTGGACTTGGGAGCTACCCAGCGCTGATCCTGAGAGCAGCCACTGGATTTGAACCGCCAAGCCCAAGGGCCACAGTCCTAAACTCAACCACTTACACCACCAGGGCTCAGCCAAAATGATTTTTTTTTTAATACACCTGAACATAAGATACACCCAGTTTTTAGAGCAGAAAAACAAGAAAAAAATATTCTGAACCAAATAGTTCTAGTATACTAAAATATTCTGATGTATCACACCTTTAGACCTTAAGGTGCACCCTCATTTCCCCCCACCCCCACTTTGGAGGGGGAAAATGTGCGTCTTAAGATCCTAAAATATGGTCTGATTGGTAGAGATCAATTCATCTATTTCAATTAAAGCAGGAACAGGATCATGGTTGGAATATATATGCTATTGTAAATTTTAAAGTATGATGGGATTTCCCTGGAACTTTGACTACCTGGTCAAGCTATGACTCATGACCATGCAACCTTCTGTCATCGTCACTATGATGGCTATGTTTGACAAATCATCATTAAAGACATAGGAGCCTGGTGGTGCGGTTATGTGTTGGCTGCAATCTGCGTGGTCCACAATTGGAAACCACAACACCTCCAGAGGAGGAAGACCAGGCTTTCTACTCCAGTGACATGCTGCAGAACCAGAAACCCACAGGGCGGTCATTGTGAATCAACACAAACAGGAAGTTGGATTTGGTTTTTCATGCAAGCAAGTTCCCAGGTTCTTGGTGTGAGCCTCAGGGCAAAACTTTCCCTTCCTGAGATGTCATCTACTTTCACATACACTTTCCTGAGGGTAAAACTGTTGCTGTGCTGGTCAGAGAAAAAAAAAATCAAAGGGAAACTGAACTCATGTCAAGATCCAGAATGGAGTTAGAGTTCACTTACGTTGTAGACCACAGCTTTAGAATTTTAGCTTTAATGCACAGTGCCACTTGAAATCCATGCCTCAACACCTCCCACTTTCCCATGTTCACTCACTGAAGGAGCACTACTGCCAGAGGACCGTCAGACAGCACATGTGTCACCTTTGGGTTGTTGGGGACTGGCCTCCATTCAGGTCAAAACTAATGCTCAGTGTTTGAATAGTACGTCTGAGTAAAAAAGGCATGACATTATAATCAACACGGAACTCTCAAGCTGTGTCATTGCCATGCCAAAGTAACTGGATTAAAAAGTAAAACTTAATGAATGAGTCACATGTTTCATTTTCCACCATGACATAGAGAACACATGCCTTGTGTAATGGCAATTTCTCCATTTGTCATCTAAATGGACAAAGTACTTTTGGATCTTCTTCAGGTTACTTCAACCTGCCAGCATCAAAACACAGGAAGTGGTTTTATATGGTACAGTCTTTAAAAGCAGGAGAAAATGCAAAGTTTTTTTCCAGTAAGATCTGAAGCAAGGCCATGAAAGTGCAAGCTTGCTCCATGCCCCTGAAGGTGCAAGGACTTCCCCTGTTGTCTCTAGTTCAGGCTTCTGCTCCACACGCAGCAGATTCCTCTCTCTCTCAAAGCAAACACAGCAGGAACCCCTGTGATTCTGTTGACCTTTCTTTTAATGAGAAAGAACAATAAGGAAGCAATTACCTAGCCTAGAGCTGGCTGGTCTGATTAATTTTCCTTTCTTCTGTACGGAAACTCTGGCTGATCTTCGTGATGGGAAGTGAAGGGCCTTCCAGGAGCATCTCTTGCCACTAATGGAGCTCAGGCACACTTACTGTAAATAGACACCGAAATATGCAAGAGCACTCGTGTCACGTGAACGCCCACTCACTATGTTTTGAATGCTGGACTGCGCCTGGTAATTAGACTCCATGAAGTTGGAGTCATCAGAGAGAGGAAAAAATGTAGCCCTTGCATTGTCTCCATTTAGGGAAAATTCATTGTTTTAATATTCATCAGTAAACTTGGGTTATTATTTGCATGGAGAAAGTCTAAGACATAGAAGGGGGCGGGGAGGCGCAAACAATTCCCACGTGTGGACCAATGATGTTAGAACCTCCCTTTGCCTCTCTGCTGTTCCCCTGGCTGGTAGGGAAGGTCGGACTGACACTAGAGGCTTCCAGACATCGTCTCTCTGCAGACAATAAGGCCAGGACTGTGGACTGCGCTTGACCACAAGACTGTTTGCAGCCATTGGTCTGCCATAGAGATGGTAATACCTCCAGCCTCTCCTGACAGACAGCCTAAAGCTAGAGAACCATGGTGGCTGGGAGGCCATCTGGCTCACCTTGTCCTGAGGCGGGGGCCTGCGGAGCAGCAGCTGCTGCAGAGCAGCTTTCCATTTCAGTGAATGCAGCAAAGTCAGAACCAGCCTGGGGCTGGCCACTTTGCCCCAGCCCAGCCACAAGAGTGCCGGGCTTTAAAGAAGCCTCTCTCCCTGGGTATTTTCATCCAGGCTGATGGCTTTGATGCCACTCCAATTTATATCTCCAGGACAAACATTAGCCAAATATTGGGGCTCAGGCTAACCCCAAAACCTCAACCACCTTCTTACCAATCTCCACTTATATGAATCAAACTCAGCACACGCAAACCAAACCCAAGGCTTCCCCCACCTCCTATACCTTCTACTTTTATAGTGCTTCTTGGCTCAAGCAAGGACCTTCTATCCTTCCAGTTACTCAGTCAGAAATTTAGGAGTCACCTGTGTCCCAATAGTAGACGTTGTTGGTGCCCAGTCCCTGTCCCTGGAGAGTAATCCCATGGCTAAGAGAGGATGACACGCTTCCAACTGCCAGGATCTGTGTGAGGGAGCCCAGGAAAGCTGTTCTTCCTAAGCAGAACAGACTGACAAGTCAGAAGGAGCCTTCAAACCACTGGTTCTCCACCTTCCTAATCCTGCTACCCTCTCAGACAGTTCCTCAGGCTGTGGTGACCCCCAACCATAACATTATTTTTGTTGCTACTTGATCACTGTCATTTTGCTACTGTTGTGAAATGGGTGACCCCTGTGAAAGGGTCAGTCGACCTCCAAAGCTGTCGCCACCTACAGGTTGAGAAGCACTCCAGATTAAATGAGGACTGGGAGCTCCCTCAGCCCTCAGTGGAATAATTCCGAAATGGAAGTTTTGTAGCATTTTAGTGTCGTCCCCAGAGGCTCAGAAACAGGACTGGCTTTAGGGTATTCAACTGGTGCTATTACAAGGGCAGGACCTATGTGGGATTGAAGGTGCCATGATAATCATTTTTGGAACTTTTCATCATTTATTAAAAGAGGCTTCAAATTTTTATTTTGATTATGGTGAATAAAACCATCGACCATTCTTGCGCTCCAACCCTTATTTACTCTATGTTCATATATATATATTGACTATTCCAATACAGAAATTTCTTCTCTGACTTTTTAAATATTTTAGTGTTCTTTCTTTCTTAATCTTTATTTTTGATCTTTGTGTCATTATTTTCTTTCTGTGTCATTTTGTTTCTGTCTTTTATTGTTTCTGATAGTTCTCCCATTTTAGGAAATACGGAAGGAGTGGATGCATAGAGACAGCAACTGACACAATGGTTAATCAGGAAGGTGAAGGGGCAGAATCAGCAGCAGGAGCAGGGAAGGCGCATCGGAGCTGCTGTGATGACATGTAGCTCTTTTAGAAGCTGTTTTAGGGACTTCCAGGAAGATAGTGACCGAGTAACTGAGGCACAGGAGAAATCAGCACCAAAAGTTCCTAAGAAGGAAATTATACACTGCCGGGTTGCAGAAGCATTATAAATAGGCACAGATCGCCTAGGTTCTGAGAAGCTGGCAACTTTCAGCTTACCACAGTGGAGACTGGCTATGGTTTGATCTTAGCCCCACCACTGTCTCTGCTGCAGCTTGGATGTTTGGCGCCAGCTCAGAAACGATGCCGACACAGCCACAGCTTGCTGTCACCTTGGGGCAGGAGTCGGGCTCAGCTATACTGTGACTTTTGTTTCTCTTTATTCCATCACAGTCTCTGCTGCCCCGGGTGGATTGATACCCCTCTCGCTCCAAGGCCGGGGATTTGGACTCAGCTATACTGTGACTTTTGGTTCTCTCTCTTCTCTCTGCCTCCCCACAGTCTCAGCAGACTTAGGTTTTCTCTTGTTCTTTTTAGCTTAGTTTTCTCTCTTCCTTTTTCTCTCACATGCCACTGTGGACCTCCAGAGCACTCCTCTTAGCCTAGGGAATTTATGCCTGCCTTCCACCCAGTTTTGAGAGCTCCATGTTTGGCAGCATCACCGGAAGCTGGGGAAATCCCGCAAATCCTCCACCAGGTAATATCTGGGGGATATTATCAACCTCTGGGGGAAATCCTGCCCATGTCCCGCTATGGGAAATTACACCTGCCCGCCTTCTGGAGTGCTTAAGACTTGGTTGGGAAAATATGGCCCACCTTCTTCAGAGGAAATCTTGTCTGCATGGCTGAGGGAGCCCCTACCAGGCTTCTGCAGTCCCTCATGAAGGAGGGAACTTCCTCCTGCCTGCCATAGTGCCTCACATGGCCTAAGGCCGCTTGGACAACACTTGCCAACGTTCAACACTTGCTGTGTGAACCTCTGCTCAACCGCTGCAGCAATGTACCTCACCAGTGCAATTCTACTCACCATTCGCAGTGCTCTACACCAAAGTGGGCAGCCCAATAGCCTTCTGTGGCATTCCCATTGCAGAAGGCACCTCCACGTGCCCTATGCATACCCCAAGCTGCCTTGGACCACACGATTATGGCTTCTTGTGAGATCACCCAGTACAGCACTATCCTTGTGTGTCCATAACCACCCAACCTATCTCCCCTGAGAAGACCGTTCAACTTGCCCTCCAAATAACAGAATTCTGGTTGACTAGGGAAAGAGTGAAACCACAGGAGAATAAAGCGATAGACCAAACCCATAGTGAAATTAACCTTTGGCAGTTCAAAGAAGCATTATACAAGTCTTCCAGAGATCCAGTGCTCTTTGACTCCCTGGAAAAGGCACCAGGGTCCTCTAAAAAAAATACAATGCAAATAGAAATCAGTCCCAACGACCTCAGTGAAAAACAAAAGAAACAAAAGACAGCTAGGGAAAAACAAGCAATCACATATATAGGTCCCCCCCCCCCAAAAAAAAAAGGCAGAAGATATCCTGAACCTAACAATGGGCAAAGAAAATCAGGTACTGATCTGCCACAGAAATAAATTTTCAGAATGCTGCTTGGAGTCATACCGGATTTGAGGGAAACAAAACAGAAATGGATGAAATGACACAGGAAATAAAGACCATACACTAAAGGGAACTACAAGAGATTAGGGATGAGATAACAAAAACCAGTAGCAGACTCACAGACTGGGACAACTGACTAGAGGAGGCAGAGAACCACACCAGTGACCTAGAGGACAGCCAAGTGGAATTTAGCAAACAGGTATAAAAATCTAATAAGATCATCAGGGAAGCTGAAGAAACTTAAGAGCTATATTTGGCACTGTGAAGAGGAACAATATCAGAATAATGGGGTTACTGGTGGCAACCATCCAGGAGGTGAAGGAACACAAGTTAGACTGAATCTCAAGAAGAAGTCACCAAGGCATATAATAGCTAAATTTTAAGGAAAAAGAGAAAATCATGAGAGCATCCAGGGGAAAACAAGCAATCACATATATAGGTTCCCAAATAAAAATATGCTCAGACCTGGCAGCAAACTATGAAGAAGAGGAGAGAGTAGAGTAACATATTCCAAAAATTGAAGAAAAATCACACAAACCCAAGAATATTCTACCCAGCCAAATAATCTATCAAGGTAGTTGGAGAAGTAAGTCTTCCCAGACAAGGAAAAACTCAAAGAATTTGTTACAAGAAACCCAGCCCTACAAAAGATTCTTGCCAACTTTGCCAACCCATTATGGGCAGAACAGTACTCACCAAGCATAAGTAACAGACCTCCATGTAGAACAACCCCACCCAGAGAGCAACAAGGAGAATACAGCCCCCAAGATAGCATTGGCTTAAGGGTGGAAAGAAGTCAAGAATGGACCAAACCCATGCACAATACACCAAAAAGAAAGGGAGGTAGAGAGACACCCAACACAAAAGGTATAAGATGGCATCACAGAGTCCCAAGATGGAGATGATAACCAAGCATTAAAAGACTCAAGTTGGCAGACTGGCTTAGGGAAAACCCATCAATCTGCTGCTTACAGGAGATGCTTCTCAAGAATACAGACAAAGTTAGGCTGAGAAATAAAGACTGGAGAAAAGCATACTGAGCAAACAGCAATTTTTAAAAAAGCAGGAATTGCAATCCTAATCTCAGATAAAAATTGACCTCAAAGTGCAAACCATAAAAAGAGATAAGGAGGGAGACTATATAATGCTCAAAGGAAAGGTAGACAAAGAACCCATAAGCATTTTGAACATATAGTCCCTGGATGAGGGACCCATTGAATACCTCAACCAAACATTCCAAAAGATGAAAAAAGAAACCCCAGCCTTAACAATTATAGTGGGTGACTTCAATACACTGCACTCTGAGAAAGATAGATCACAGGAAAAGCAAATCAACAAGGAGGTTAGAGATCTAAATATTACAATTAGAAAATTTGGCTTTTCATCCAAATACCCCCCCAAAATTCACATTCTTTAGAAGCCCATATGGCATATACTCAAAGATAGATAGCATGCTGGGTAATAAGGTGAATCTGCATAAATTTAAGCACATTAATATCATACAGACCTCTCTCTAACCACTGTACAATAAGACTGGAAATCAACAAAAGGAAGTTGAAGAAAACAAAAAGAAACAATTGGAGGATGAATAACTCTCTGTTGCAAAAGGAGTGCATACTGGTCCACATCAGAGATGAAATTAAGAAATTCCTAGAAGCCAATGAGAATGACAGCACAACGTACCAAAACTAATGGGCACAGCAAAGGGAGTTATTAGAGGAAGTTTCATAGCAATACGTTTACATAGGAAAAAGGAAGAGAGACTTATGATTGATATGCTGCCACAAATTTACAGCAACTAGAGCAGAGTCAACAGGACAATCCTACCACTAGAAAAAGTAAATATAATCATAGAAATTAGGGCTGAGATTCAGAAGAGGGAAAATAAGAGAACTATGGAAAAATTAGTGCGGCTAAAAATTGGTTCTTTAAAAGGATACAGAATCAACAGATCACTGGCAAGCCTAATCAAAGAAATAAGGGAACAAATTTCAACAGCAAAAAATGAGGGATGAAAGAGGGGGCATTACAACAAATCCTAATGAAATCAAAAGGATAATTACACAGTACTCTGAAGTACTGTACCCCAATGAATTCAACAACTTGGAAGGCATGGACACATTCTTGGAAAATCAACCCTGCCCTAGACTATCCTGGATGTCAAGAATCTAAACAGATCCATAGCAATAGAAGAACTAGACAAGGTTATCAAGGGGTTACCAACAAAAAAATCCCCTGGACCAAATGGCTCTTCAGGAAAATTCTAACAAGCATTCAGGGAAGAACTGACACCAATCTTATCAAACTCTTCCAGAACATAGAAAAAGATGGCTAACTACCGAAATCATATAAAACTAGCATAACTCCAACACAGACACTGGGCAAGAATCCCACAAAAATTCAGAACTACAAACCAATATCCCTAATAAACACTGATGCAAAGATCCTTTACAAAATAGTGGTCAGTAGAATAAAGAAGTAAATAAAACAAATAATTCACCTTGACTGAATGGGGTTCATATCAGCAATGGAGGGGTGGCTCAACATACAAAAGACCATTAGTATCATTCACCACATTGACCTGAAAAACTATAAGGACCACATAATATTGATAGATTTGGAAAAAGTATTTGACAACATCCAACACCGATTCTTATGTAAGACACTCAAGAAGATAGGAATGGAAGGAAAATTCCTCAAGACAATACAAGGTATATCTGAAAAACCAACAGCCAACATAGTAGTCAATGGAGAAAAGACGAACACAATCCCACTGAAAAAGGGACGGAGATGCCTTTGTCCCCACTCTTATTTGACATCATACTGGAGGTTTTAATCAACAGGATAAGGCAAAGGAAAGCTCTCAAAGTTATTCACCTGGGAAAGGAAGAGATGAAACTATCATTATTTGTGGATCATATGATTTTTTAAATCATTTACTGTTTATTTTTTTTAATTTTTTAATTATTATTTTTAATTCTATTGGGGGCTCTTACAGCTACTACAACATTCAGTACATCATTTGTATCAAGCACATTTGCACACATGTTTCCACATACATTTCCCAACATTTACCACTTGAGCCTTGGTACAAGCTCCTCTTTAAAAACAAAACAAGACAAAAACCTCCCCTTTCCCCTCCCCCCCTTTTTTTTAATGAATCATTTTATTGGGGGGGTCCTACAACTCCCATCACAATCCCTAATAACATCAGTTGTGTGCAGGCCACTTTTACACACCTATTGCCATCATCACTCTCAAAACATTCTCCCTCCCTCCAGGCCCCCATTATCAGCTCCCTATATTACCCTTCCTCCCCCCCTTCCCCTTGAACCCTTAATAATTTACAAATTATTTTTTCATCCTGTACACTGTAAAATGTGTCCCAACACTCACTTCCCTGTTGTCTGTGCCCCAGAGAGGAGGCTACATGTAGATCCCTGAAGTTGGTTCTCCCTTTCTATTCCTCCATCCCTCCACCCTCCTAGCATTACCACTCCTATTACTAGTCTTGATGGATCATCTATCCTAAGTTTCCCATATTTCCAACTTCACTGTACATCTCCTGGTCTAGCAAGATTTATGTGGTAGAATTGGGGTCATGATAGTGGGTGGGAGGCAGCAATGGGAACTAGAGGAAGGTTGCATATTTCATAGCTCCTACCCTGTATCTTAACTGACTCATCTCCTCCTTGTAACCCCTCTGCAAAAGGATGTCACCTCACCTATTGATGGACTTTGGGTCCCCAATCTGTACTCCCCCTCATTAATAATAATATAATTTTATCTCATTGATGCCTGACACCGGATCCCTTCACCACCTCATGATCACACAGGCTGGTGTGCTTCTTCCGTGTGGGCTTTATTGCTTCTGAGCTGAATGGCCGCTTGTTTACTCAAGCCTTTAAGTCCCCAGACGCTCTATCTTTTAGTAGCCGGGCACCATCAGCTTTCTTCACCACATTTGCTCATGCACACATTTGTCCTCAGGGATCATATCAGGAAAGTGAGCATGCAAAGTTGTGCTTTTGAGTTCTTGAAGCCTGATATCTCATCCCTTTGACACCTCATGATTCCACATGCTAGTGTGCTTCTTCCATGTGGACTTTGTTGCTTCTGAGCTAGATGGCTGCTTGTTTACTTTCAAGCCTTTAAGTCCCCAGATGCTCCATCTTTTGATAGCCGGGCACCATTAGCTTCTTCATCACCTTTGCTTATGCACACATTTGTCTTCAGTGATCATGTCGGAAAGGAGAGCATCTTGGAATACCAATTTAATAGAACAAATTGTTCTTGAACCGAGAAGGTACTTGAGTGGAGGTCCAATGCCCATCTGTTGTCCTACTACTAACCCTATAAGTATACACATTAATCTCTTTCCCCATCCTCACTTATAAATATATGCCCTTATGTACATACCTGTATTTGAACCTCTATAAATGTTCATTATCCCCCAGTTCCTTCCTCTATTTCCATTTGCTTCCCTCTTGTCCCACTATCATGCTCACTCTCCATTTGGGTTTTGGAAAATCTCAAAAGCTCCACAAGGGGAGTACTGGAAGCAATAGAAGAATATGGCAGATTGGCAGGATACAAAATCAAGAAACAGAAGCCTATCAGACAGCTATACACATCGCATTAAGACCACAGGAGAAGAGATCAAAAGTGGTACCCTTCACAATAACCAAGCATAAATTGAAATATCTAGGAATATACCCGACTAAAAGAACACAAGATTTTTATGAGAAAAACTACAGAACACTTACAAGAATCCAAGAGTGAGCTCAACAAATGGAAAGAATATCCCATGCCCGTGGATTGCAAACATATAGTAAAGATGTCAGTTCTACCCAAGGTACTATATAAGTTTAATGCAATTCTGATACAATTACCTTCATCTTTCTCTAAAGAAATGGATAAGCTGTTTACCAACTTCAGATGGAGATGGAAGAAGCCCAGAATTAGCAGAGAACTCCTCAAAAGGTGGGAGGAGTTGCCTTACCTGAATTTAGTACATATTATACAGCCACAGCAGTCAAAACCGCATCGTATTGGTATAATGAGAGAAATTCAGACAATGGAGAAGAACTGAAAGCCCAGAATTAAAATCATCATCATACAGACAACTGATCTTTGATAATGGCCCCAAAAATATCAAATGGGAAACAGAGGCCCTCTTCAACAAGTGGTGCTGGGAAAAAAATGGATATCTACATGCAGAAAAATGAAACAAGATATTAATCTCACTCCATGAACAAGAGTAAGTTGAAGATGGATCACACACCTTGAGGTAAAACCAAGGAGGGATCACCAAGGAGGGAATTGGGAAAAACCTGAGAACTTTGGCTCAGGGACTATATAGGCTATCAGAAATAGGGAAGGACACAAATACAGATGAGTCACAAATTGAAGTGGAATATACTGAAGATAAAACACCTGTGGAGATCAAAAGAATTCCCCAAGAGTAATATGAGGTCCCATAGATGAGGACAAATATTTAGCAATGCCACAACAGCCTTATTGCAAAAATCTATAATACTATACTAGCTTTCAAAAAGAAAAAAATTAATTGTTGAATTCATATATAAATCAGATAGAAGTTGAACTACCATATAACGCAGCAACCCCCTTACTGGATATACACCCAGAAGATGCAAGCAACAAACCATGACCAGACATCTATGCTCCCATGTTCATGGCAGCACAGTTCACAAGTGCAAGGAATTGGAAGCAGCCCAAATTTCCATCAGCTGACGAATGGATTAAAAAGCTGTGGTACATACCTACTGGTGAAAAGCAGTGGTGAAGCACGTCATTGCATGGGAAGAACTGGAGGAAATTATGCAAAGTGAAGTTAGCCAAGCACAAAAGGACAGGTACAACATGAGTCTGCTGAGGTAAGCTTAATAATAATAATAATACAAAAGGGGCATCAGGAAAAAGCTACTGTATACAGAAATTCCTGGGGGGAGGCTCAGGTAGTATGGCAAGGGCCAGACCAAATCCAGGGCTACATATGGTAACCAACTGGAGTTGGGGGTCGGGGTGGGGTGAGGCAGATGGTGATGTATAGAGGGGAATGGAGTACTTACCAACCCCAGGGGAGTATATTGCTTATACCTCACAAGCAAAGAGGGACCAAACTTAAACCCTGTGTTCCAGGATGTGAATGCTGTGTGGAATGGGGAACCAGTGGAAGGGTCTCAGCACCCAATCCCAGTCACAACTATGGGGGCCGCCACCTCTCCCCCCAGGGGAGTTTGCCTTGGAGGTCAGCACTGAAGCTACAGCTTGGGAAATGAGATATGCCTGACCAGAGCACATGAGAACAAATCAAAGGGGAAGAAGAGAGAATGGAGTGCATCCTGGCTCACCAGGCTTTCAGGATGGTATTCCCACTCAGAACGGCCAATACACAGAGAGGATCCTACGGCCAGCCCCACTATGAAATACAGCTTCCCTTGCTGACCCAAGGCCCTTCAGAGTCAACAATGGAGAACCAGGACCAGGATTATACTTTGTCTGACCCAACCACACCATGATAAAACACTAAGGGTTTGCAAGAGAGCATGGAGTTCTCAAGGGAGTGTCAAGGATATACTTTGGGGCCAGGGTATGGCACCCCATCTGACTCAACCAGGGGACATTCCTGGAGGTCAACGAGCAGACCTTGAACTATTTGCAGGTTTTTATATTGTTATTATCTTTATTTTTTACATATATATGTATTTACATACATACATATATATATACTGGACATGGTGTTGTTTTAGGTCATCATTGTTTTATTTTCTTTGGTTGCTTCATCTTAGGATGCCTTTTTTGTACATTTTATTATCTGTGCAGATTTATCTAGATAAGTTAGGCTTGATGAACAGTCTGGAGGTGAAAATGATGGGACTTATGGTTCTGGGAGGAACATGTGAGATAGGGAGGAGAGAGAAAGAGGTGGTGTTGACTGGCCCAGGGAAAAGGGAACAAGTGATTTGAAATCAGTGACAAGGTGAGTGTGGAGGCATCCTAGGGATTGATTAAGAGTAATGTAACAGAGAGAAAATACTGAAACCCAAATGGAGGCTGAGTATGATAGTGAGACAAGAGAAAAGTAAAAGTAAATAGAGGAAAGAACTGGGGGGGGGGTAAAAGGGCATTTATAGAAGTCTAAATACAGGCATGTACATAGGTGACTATATTTATATAGGATGATGGCCAAATAGATCAATGTGCATATACTTACAGAGTTAGTATTAGGACAGCAGGTGGGTATTGGACCTCCACTCAAGTACTTTCTCAGTGCAAGAATATTTTGTTCTATTAAATTGGCATTCCATGATGCACACCTTTCCGACACAATCACTGAAGACAAATGGGTGCATAAGCAAATGTGATGAAGAAAGTTGATGGTGCCTGGCTATCAAAATATACAGTGTCTGGGGTCTTAAAGGCTTGAAAGTAAACAAGCGACCATTTAGCTCAGAAGCAACAAAGCCCACATGGATGAAGCACACTAGCCTGTGTGACCAATAGGTGTCAAAGGGATTTGGTATCAGGCATCAAAGAACTAAAAATTATATTATTATAAATGAGGGGGAGAACAGATTGGGGACCCAAAGCCCATCAATAGGTGAAGGACATCCCCTTACAAAGGGGTTGCAGGGAAAAGATGAGCCAGTCAAGGTGCAGTGTAGTAATGATGAAATATGCAACTTTCCTCTAGTTCTCAAATGCTTCCTCCCACCTACTATCATGATCCCAATTCTACCTGACAATCCAGCTAGCCCAGGGGATGTACACTGGAATTGGAAACATTGGGAATTTAGGATAGTTGATCCCTTCAGAACCAGTGGTGGGAGTGGTGATACTGGGAGGGTGGAGAGATGTAGAGTGGAAGCAGGGAACAGATTTCAGGGATCTACCTATAGCCTCCTCTCTGGGATACAGACAATGGGAAAGTGAGTGAAGGTGCACATTGAACGGTGTATGATATGAAAAAGTAGTAACAATTTGTAAATTATTAAGGGTTCATGGGGGAGGGGATTTGGGGAGGGCAGAGAAACATGGGGAGCTTATACTGGGGACCTAGGTGGAGGGAAAATGCTTTGAGAGTGATCATGGCAACAAATGTGCAAATGTGGTCTGCATACAATTGATGTATGTATTGATCATGATGGGAGTGTATGAGCCCCATAAATAAAATGATTTTTTTTAAAAAACGGATGGGGGGAAAATGAACTTATACCAAGGGCTCAAGTAGAAAATTTTTGGAAATGAAGATGGTGTACAAATATGCTTGATACAAATGATGTGTGGAATGTTATAAGAGCTGTAAGAACCCCCAATAAAATCATTGGAAAAGAGGGGGGGGGAAGTATGCAATGAGCAACAATAAAAAAGGATCAAATAAATAATTAGAAAACTGAAAAGTGAGGGGCAGAAGAAAGAATAGTAAAGATAAAAACTGGGGAAATGGAAGAAGAAATAAAAAGATTAAAAAATAAGAAACAGGAAAGAAAGGGTAAAAAAAAAACCCCAAAGAAGTAGATTATGTGGGGGTTGGGTGGGAAGGGCACTCAGTACAGGTCAGCAGTTCTGCCAATCAGGGACCTCATATGGGATACCCAATGCTGGGTAGAGTTCCTCCCTACCTAACTCTTGTCCAGAGTCAGGGCACCTGATTGAAAGTAGTTAGTTCTATTTCAGAGGACGGTCTAGGTCAGGGTACTTCTGGAAATAACTTTTCAATGCCCAGAAGGTATCTGGGGATAAAATTAGTAGTTCAAATGACCAGATTTTAACATTGGTAAAGCAGGACACCATTGATGGGGGCAGGAGAGGAGGGTAGAGGGGGTATATTCTAGCTTGTCATGCATTCTTTCCAAAAAATAGGGACTTTTAAAAAAATGCCACGGGGCGCAGGAAAAATTGTTTAAAATCAAGACTGTCCCGCCAAAAGTGGGACATCATCTGGGGTAAGTTCTTGCCTCATCCAGGGATGGTTAGGGCTTTGACACTGTGTTCTGTGATTAGCAGACCAACTCATAGCCCACCATGCCAGCAGTGCTTCACCTTGTGTGTTTTGACTGTCTAATGAGGAAGACTTCATGCACAGACAGACATGGGGGATAGTATAGCATAAGGGTGAGACTCAGGGCAGGACAGTGTGTGTGTATAGGCCAAATGTCACTAGCCACTTGGTGGGTGAAGGTGGGGGATGGTCATGCTTTCGTTACCAAGAGGTTGTGGGAAACAAGGGGGGCTGCACACTTCTCATCTCCAGCCACCAAAGTGCCAGGTTACTATGTTGATAGAATGCCCTTGCCAAAGTTCAAGATGACCGCACCCATGGCAAGTTAGCCAATATTCAACAGTCTGCTTCCTCTCTCATGGCTTTTATTCAGCTTTTTAGTTGGTATTCTCTTAGTTGGTATTCCATCCACTTTTCTATCCTTTCCTCTGAAGCTTAGAGTTCCAAGATAATCATCAATCTCTGTTTAATTTGGTCTTTTTTGTTTTTATTATAATGTGTTTACCTACTGTGCCATCTTGGTAAAATTTTCTCCTGAATTGTTTTTGTTCCTGAGTTGTCATTTCTCTAATAAACCTCATAACCATGAATGTGGGCACTGCAATGATTTATGGAATTCAGTAGAAACATAGAGAGGTCTATGAGAGGGATGGCCATTGTCAAAATTTATAAACTACTTGGAAATGGATGGAATATCTGACTTCCACCTCAACATCTTGGTTGTTAATCTTGATTTTCCTTCTCCCTTGTGAAATTGGAGAAGGCTAGATGCTCCCACTACCCCATTTTACACCACCTCTCTTCAACTCTCTAGAGAAAGACATTGTGGAAGTCATGTACTTTGATATCAATTTCATAATTGGGAGTGTAGGGGTAGAGTCTATCCTGGAGATAGCCAATGAGACCTCTGTGTGGGCATGACTTTCTCTAAGAATCCTGGGAAATCTCCCCCATGGAGATGAGAGACTACAGACTTAGTCTTTTGGAGACCCTCAACTGATGGCAACATAGACTCTGAGTCCTGGAGGACCTGGAGGCTTATCCTGATGGAACCCTACCTCTGGGGCTGGAGAAGCCACATGGAGACTCCTGCCAGTGCTAAGATCCTTGGGAGGTCATAAGGAGACCCCTGCCAGCGCTGAGATGCTTCTACAAGTGGGTACACAAGACTCTGCACTGGTCTATGGTTGCCCTGGCATTGTTGCATGTGCTTCGTGAGTCTGAAGAGAACTAATGGATTGATATCAGACATTTGGGCTAATATCAGACTTATGGACTTGGACTGGACTCAGTTGGGATGCTTTCTCAATGTTCCACTTCTCTTGTATATAAACCTCTTCCTTATATACATATGTGTGTTTATAAATTTGTTTCTCTAGTTTACCTGGACTAACACAGATATTGTGCTTGATACCTAGAGTAAAGTGACCAGATGTCCAGCTTTTTAACAATTTAACAATGTCCTGCAGGATTTTAAAATTAAAATAAATATACTACAATACTATTTTTGCATTCTATGAACATTTTTGTTGCTCCATATAGACCAAAATTTTAATCAACCACCCCACCCCCGACAATGGTGTCCCACTTAAAATCTGGTCACTTTAACCTAGAGGGTCAGAGAAAAAGAGAAAGAACATCAATGTGAGGGATTGACACATGACTGCCACAATGGACTCAAACATAGCAATGATTGTGAAGTGATGTAAGGCCTAAGCAGTATTTTCTTCTGGTGTACATATGAGGTTGTTATAAATCAGAACTCATTTGATAACACGTAACAGTAATAATAACTTATCTAACTCACTCTACCCCCTACATTTCTTACCTATCCTCCTGCTGTTTCTTTAAATAGGTTAAAGAATTTATATTTCTACTCTATCTTCCTCTTTTTTTAAGCAAAAAGTGATCAAGTCCCCACCCTAATTTAGAATTGTATCAAACATCTAGAGAAGAATTTATAAAAATACTGAATAAATGTTCCATTCTATGAAACAAATATAAGCCTGATACCAAAATCAGACACAGACATGACAAGAAAACTACTGACCAATGAATATAGATGCAAAAATCTTCAATAAAATATTAGCAAACAGAATTCAACAGCATATTAACAGAGTCATACACCATGACCAAGTGAGATCTACTTCAGGAAGAGAGGAACAATGCAAAATTTAAAAACCAGCAATTTTCATGAAAAATTCCATTATCTTTTCATTCCACATCAATAGAACAGAAAAAAAGAACCATATGATCATCTGTATAGATGCAGAAAGAGCATGTCATAAAATCCAGGACCCTTTGTTGGTGAAAACCCTGAATATTGGAATAGAAGGGAAATTCCTCAATTTGATTCAGGAGCTAAATGAAAAGCCAACAGCCACCATTATACTTAATGGGAAAAGACTGAGAGCTTTTCCCCTTGAAATTGGAAACAAGGCAAAGATTCCTACACTTGCACAAAAATAAAACAAAACAAACAAAACAACTCACTGCCTACAGGCTTGCTTAGGGTCGACACTGACATGTGGTGACCCTCTAGGACAGACTATCCCTATGGGTTTCTGAGACTGTAAATCTTTTTTAAATTTTTACTTATTTTTATTATTCTTTTTATTGGGCGTTAGTACATATATCATATCATTCCATAGTTCAACCACATCAAGTAGTACTATAAATTTGATTCTATATTTAGATTCCAAACATTCATTTCCTTCCTGGATTTGTTGACATCAGCTCCCCTTTACCCACCCTCATCAAAGTCCCTACCCCCTTCCCTCCCGGAAAGCCTTATCCTACTTACTTCATCAAACCTGTGTTTCATATACTGAAAAACAGAAAAAACACAAATTCAAGAGGGTGATCCCCAATGACATCTGAGATAAACCCCAATATGCACAAACACAAAAATACTGAAAATGTTGAAAACCAGATCAGGTCTAATGCGCATCAAATGGGGGAGTCAACTGCCAAGGTTTTACCTGTTCAATTGAGGTTTACCCCTTTGATCTTCTATAGTCATCTCTCCAATGCACTCTGTTTAGTAACAACTTACCTCCCATCCCTCTATTATGGATAGAGGGAAATCGTCAAAGGCATATTTCCTGTGTAGTTCCCAAAAGTGTATCTTGGGTTCCATAGCCTTCTGCAGACCCTATTCTCACAATTTAGGCTCTGATAAGAATACTTCCTTCGATTTCAGATTATATGATTTACCATCCTTTGGTAACTAATGATGGTATGCTTCTTCAATGTGGACTTGGTTGACAGCTCACTTGTTTGGAAACAAGCCTTTAAGAATCCAGACACTTATTGGATAGCTGGGAACCAACTAAGTTCTTCACCACATGTTGCTCTAGAACTCCTATCTCCCGTGTTCCTTTCCTGAGGGTGAGTATAAGGCAGGGTGGTGATGTAAGAACTAATTGTTCTTAAATTAGAACCAAGATTTAGTGTGAGCGCAAAACCCATTCCTACGTCTAGATTTTTTTAAAAATCTGCCTTTGAATCCCTTTCAAAACCTCCTCATTTATGGTAGAGACTCTTATTGACCATCTCACCAGGGCATAATATTCTTCCATTGATGTTTTCCTTAAATAGTTTCTGGTACCAATTTTTAAAAGCTCTGTCGAGAGAGGAATATTGGGCCAATGTAGGCTAATTTTGTATCACAGTATCTGAATTAATCACTTGTTTTTATACCCTCCTGACAAGCATAGCTGTTAGTCTTCCAGGGAAGGGGGTGCGTTTTTTTTGGGGGGGGGGCATCACTGCTCTCTGGTGGTGGGACTAGGAAGCCCAGCCCCACTGCTGGAATTGAACCTCCATCCCAGCGGGCCGCAGTCCTATGCACAACCACTACGCCACTGGGGCTCAGCCCTGAATGAATCACTTGTACAGAACAATTATTTTCATGGCTGGATGCTATTTATACAGATAATGGGCATTGTTAAGGAAATTTATAATAATAATCACTTAGAATGTCAGTTACAGATTTGCCAGGACAATACATATTTTAATACAGCCTACAAGGCATGGATGAAGCAAGACTATGCTGTCTGCCTACAACAGTCTTGGTACAGCTGTCTTCTGCTTCCTCAGACAATGTATTTTCCATCTTCAATCTTCAGGTTACTGGTGTGTCTGAGGAAAAGTCCACTTCGCCCAGTGGAGTTTCTTCCCTGGCTATTACTGAGATAGCCTCTAGAGTCTGCCATGTGCCTTGAAGATCCAGAATTCAATGCATCAATGTCCCGTGGCACCTGGCCTGGGTCCCCAGTCTGCACCCAGAAACCCGGGCCAATGTGACCCATTTGGTGCATACTACCAGGGACACTTCCCTCCACAAAACATTTTTAGTCATTCTCCCCGCCATCCCCGCCCCAACCCCCACTGGAGATTGGTTCTCCCGCTTTCCCTACAGTCATGCATTTGTGTTCCTTTGTGTTTGCTCCCTCCCCCTCCTGACTTGATTTTCACATTGGTATCCCTCATCCCTCTGATAGTGCCGTCTACCTGTCCATGCTTTCCATGGCATTTGTTCAATAGACAACATCCCCTTCCTCTCTCTTGACCATTTTGATTCCAGCTGATGTGAGATAACCACTGGCAAAGTAACCTTCAAAATACTTACCTAGCGCAGATGGTGTATGGTTCTTTGGCACCAAGCAGTCTCTCTACCAGGCTGTCTGGAGCCCCTGGCCAGCAGACTGATGCCCTTCAAGGCTGAGCTTGTGCTCAGCTTGTCCATGCAGCAGTGGACGCCTACAGTGTTGGTCCTTTTGTGATTGGCTGACTTCGCTCAGAATAATGTCTTCCAGACCTCTATGTCTTGAGTTGTATCATAGTTTCATCACTGTCTTTTAGGGATACATAGTATTCTGCTGTGCGTATATACTAGAGATTTTTTTAAGTCCACTCTTCTAGTGGTAGAAATTTAAGCTTGCCAGCTTCTTGCTATTGTGAACTATGCTGCTGAACATGGGGGGACATCTGAGACTGTAAAGCTTTATGAGAGTAGAAAGCCTCATCTTTTTCTTGTGGAGCAGATGGTGGTTTTGAACTGCTAGACTTGAAGTTAGCAGCACAAAGCATAAGCTACTACATTGTATGGGTCCTCCTGCTCTAACTACTTCTATTAAGTATTTTATTGCAAGTACTAGCCTGATCAATTAGATAAGAGAGAAATAAATGGCATTGAAATGAGAAAAGAAGTAAAATGATCTCTATCTGTTTGCAATATGATTCCATATAAAGAATATTTCTAGAGCGATGGTTCTCAACCTGTGGGTCACGATCCCGTTGGGGGTCAAATGACCCTTTCACAGGAGTCACCTGATTCATAACAGTAGCAAAATTACAGTTACGAAGTAGCAACAAAAATAATTTTATGGTTGGAGGGTCACTACAACATGAGGAACTGTATTAAAGGGTCATGGCATTCAAAGGTTGGGAACTACTATTCTAGAATGAATACAGGAGGAATTTAGCAAAATTGCAGGACAGAAAATGAAGAAATAAAAATCAGTTGGATTTCTATACACCAGCAATAAGAAATCCAACAGAGAAATTAAGGAAAGAATTCAATCTACATTCGTATCTAAGTGAACAAAATACCTAGGCATAAATCTAGGTTGTTGCACATGGCCTCTGTCCTGCTTGGGCAAGTTTTACAACTCTCAGTTATGCTGATTAAGTGTCCAAATGCACCCCTCTCTGCTGGCAAGCCTTCATGAAGGCACTCGACTTTAGTCCACAGGTGGCAAACTAGCTCCCTTGGCAAGCATCTGCAAGCACCCAACTCAGTCAGCACACCATCTGGTTGATGGATCCCAGCTTTCCCACTCGGTGGATGGGAAGTCCACGGCTTTGTCTTACCACGTAGTTCTGCTGTCAGTGGCTCTGCTGGTGTTTCTTGCTGTCTCCAGTGTCACAGATCTCTGTCTCCTGGACTAGGAGGTTCAACTAAGAGACCTCAGGGCTTTCCTCCCACCCGTTATGGTAGTAAGACCCCCACTTTCTGTCTCTAGGATAGTTCATTTTAAGACTACTGGGATAAGGAAACGGACAAGTCCTATACCTTATTTGCATGGTCCCGCCTCTACAAGGTGCATAATATTTATATTATTACCCTACTATACAGTACCTCTGTGGGGTCACAAGCCTCTCAGATATTGATATTGTCGGTCATTGAGAAGCCACTGTGGGTTCAGTGTTGAATTGCTGCTATTATTATTAGTTCCACAGGTGCTCCCGTAAAGATTTAGTCTCAAACCTTTGTATAGGTTGTTATGAGTTAGAGGCAACTCAGAAGCAGTGGGTTTGGGTTACCCTCCCATGGGGGGAGCTACAAAGACATAGAGGCATAATAAGTAATAGTGTCCTGCATTGCTCCAAAGAATTGAAAACTTAGGTTGACACAAAAACATACACAAATGTCTATAACAGGTTTATTCATAATAACAAAAGAAACAAATATCCTACAGTCTTTATTTTTAAAAAAGAACAAAGAAGCTTACGATCTATGAATTGAAATGCTACTCAGCAATATCTATAAATTGGCATGTACCTAGATATAGCTATCAATTAACATTCTACTCAGAACTGAACACAGCATGAGTGAACCTGAAATAAAATTATGGATGTGAAAGACTATTTTTTGCTTTTGCTTTTTGCTACCACCTCTAAGGGTTACATACCAATGAAGAGGTAAGAGGTCAGGGTAGGAAATGATTTGACTACAAATGGGCAGCATGAGGGAACTTTTATGGGAGATAGGTCTGTTCTACAGCATGATTGTGGTGGTGTTTATGTGAATGCATGTCTTTTTTCAAAATTGTAGGGGGGGAGGAAAAAGGTGAATTGTACTGTATTTAAAAAATTTAATTTAACCTTGAAATATCTTGAGGCCACCCCACAAAGACAGATGGACCCAAAATTTGGTTTGAATATCCATTCCCGCAATCTCTCCCCTTCTATCACTAGTTCCTCCCTCCCCCCACATATTCGAGCATATTTTAATAGTTATTAAAAATCATATGACTTATATATTGAGG